>CM051461.1:119098955-119288225 GCA_028095005.1 Rhynchospora pubera
ATTATTAATCCAATTGCTTGGAATAAGTGAGTTCATAAAAATATTTTAAATTACATAAAGAGCTTAAATATAGATTATTGTGATCAAATGACATAAAATAAATGCAAAATCGCTTAAAATGCTCAAATATACTTAGAATTTGTTAAATCTGCACACTATGTGAATAATTGCAATGTATAAAAATCTTTTTTAATAATTGTCATCATAAACATATTCTAGACAATATAAAGAACATAACAATAGGTTATTGTGATCAAATGACTAAAAAAGAATGCAAAATCCCTTCAAATTCTCAAATGTACTCAAAATCTGTAAAATCTTCACAATATGTGAATAATTACAATGTATAATCCAATTGTTTTGAATAATTGAGCTCACAAACATATTTTAGACTATATAAATAGCGTAGATATAGATTATTGTGATCAAATAACTTAAAATGAATGCAAGTCGCTTGAAATGCTCCAATATACTCAGAATCTTTAAAATCTGTACATCATGTGTGCAATTAAAATGTATAATCCAATCATTTTTAATAACTTATATTTCGGAAACATACTCTAAACTATATAAAGATCTAAAATATAAATTACTGTGGTCAAATGACTTAAAATGAATATAAAATAGTTTGAAATACTCAAATATACTCAGAAATTGCAAAATCCGTATATTATGTGAATAATTATAATGTATAAACCAATCGTTTGGAATAAGTGAGTTCATAATCATATTCTAAACTATATAAAGAGCTTAAATATAGATTATTGTGATCAAATGACTTAAAATGAATAAAAAATCGCTTAAAATGCTCAGATATACTTAGAATTTGTCAAATCTGCACATTATGTGAATTATTACAATGTATAAACCAATATTTTAGAAATCATTGACCTCATAAACATATTCAATACTAAATAAAGAGCATAAATATAGATTATTGTGACCAAATGACTTAAAATGAATGCAAAATCTCTTCAAATATTCAAATATACTCAGAATCTGTAAAATATGCACAATATGTGAATAATTGTAATGTATAATCCAATCGTTTTAAATAATTGAGCTCATAAACATATTCTGGACTTTATAAAGAGCACAAATAAAGATTATTGTGAACAAATGACTTAAAATGAATGCAAAATCGCTTGAAATGCTCAAATATACTCAGAATCTTTAAAATCTACACATTATGTGCGTAATTACAATGTATAATGCAATCGTTTAGAATAAGCGAGTTCATAAACATATTCTCGACAATATAAAGATCTTAAAAATAGATGATTGTGATAAAATGATTTAAAATAAATGCAAAATTGTTTGAAATGCTTCAATATACTAAGAATAGGTAAAATCTGCACATTCTGTTAATAATTACAATGTATAATCCAATCGTTTTGAATTTGTGTGCTCATAAACATATTCTAGACTGTATGAAGAGCTTAAATATAGATTATTGTGAACGGATGACTTAAAATGAGTGGAAAATCGATTGAAATGTTCAAAGAAACTTAGAATCTGTAAAATATGCACATTATGTGAATAATTACAATGTATAATCCAATGGTTTTGAATAATTAATCTCATAAACATATTATAAACTATATAAAGAGCATAAATAGAGATTATTTTGATCTAATAACTTAAAATGAATGCATAATCACTTGAAATACACCAATATACTCAGAATCTTTAAAATCTGCACATTATGTTTGTGATTACAATGTATAATCCAATCTTTTTGAATAACTTAGCTTATAAACATATTTTAAACAATATAAAGATCATAAAGATAGATTACTATGGTCAAATGACTTAAAATGAATAAAAAATCATTTGAAATACTCAAATATACTAAAAAATTGTAAACTCCGTATATTATGAGAATAATTAGAATGTATAATCCAATTGTTTAGAATAAGTGAGTTCATAAACAAATTCTAAACTATATAAAGAGCTTAAATATAGATTATTGTGATTAAATGACTTAAAATGAACGCAAAACCGCTTGAAATGCTCAAATATACCCAGAATCTTTAGAATCTGAACATTTTGTGCATATTTACAATGTATAATCCAATCTTTTTAAATAACTGAATTCATAAATATATTCTAGACTATCTAAAGAGGGTCAATATAGATTATTGACATCAAATGAATTAAAATGAATGCAAAATCGCTTGAAATGCTCAAATATACTCAGAATCTTTCAAATCTGCACATTTTGTTCATAATTACAATGTATAATCCAATAATTTTGAGTAAGTTATATCATAAACATATTCTAGAAAAATAAGGAGTTTAAATATATATTATTGTGATGAAATCACTTAAAATGAATGCGTAATAGCTTGAAATGCTCAAATATACTCAGAATCTATAAAATCTGCACATTATGCGATAAATTACAATGTATAAACCAATTCTTATGAATAAGTGAGTTAGTATGCATATTCGAGACCATATAAAGATCATCAATATAGATTATTGTGATCAAATGACTTAAAATGAATTCAAAATCGCTTGAAATGCTCATATATACTCAGAATCTGTAAAATCTGCAAATTATGTGAATAATTATAATGTATAATCCAATCTTTTCGAACAAATGAGTTCATAAACATATTATAAACTATATAAAGATCATAAATATAGATTATTGTCATCAAATGACTTAAAGTGAATGCAAATTCGCTTGAAATGCTTAAATATACTCAGAATCTGTAAAATCTGCATATCATGTGAATAATTACAATGTATAATCCAATCGTATTGAATATGTGAGCTCATAAATATCCAATCGTATTGTAGAGTATATAAATAGCTTAAATATAGAATATTGTCATCACGTAACTTAAAATGAATGCAAAATTAATTGAAATGCTCAAATAAACTTAGAATCTGTATAATTTGCACATTATGTGAATAATTATAATGTATAATCCAATCGTTTTGGATAATTGAGCTCATAAACATATTTAGACTATATAAAGAGCTTAAATTTAGATTATTGTGATCGGATAACTTAAAATGAATGCAAAATCGCTGGAAATGCTCCAATATACTCAGAATTTTTAAAATCTGCAAATTATGTGCGCAAACAATATATAATCCAATCGTTTTGAATAACTTAGTTCAGAAACATATTCGTAACTATATAAAGATCATAAATATAGATTACTGTGGACAAATAACATAAAAAGAATACAAAAATCTTTTGAAATGCTCAAATATACTCAGAAATTGTAAAATGCGTACATTATGTTAATAATTACATTATATAATCCAATCGTTTGGAATAAGTGAGTTCATAAATATATTCTAAACTATATATGGAGCTTAAATATAGATTATTGTGATCAAATGACTTAAAATGAAAGCAAAATCACTTAAAATGCTCAAATATACTTAGAATTTTTCCAATCTGCACATTATGTGAATAATTACAATGTATAAATCAATATTTTTAAATAATTAACCTCATAAACATATTCTAGACTATATAAAGAGCATAAATATAGATTATTTTGATCAAATGACTTAAAATGAATGTAAAATCGCTTCAAATGCTCAAATAAACTCAGAATCTATAAAATCTGCACATAATGTGATAAATTACAATGTATAATCCAATCGTTTTGAATAATTGAGATCATAAACATATTTTAGACTATATAAAGAGCTTCAATATAGATTATTGTGATCAAATAACTTAAAATGAATGCAAAATCGCTTGAAATGCTCCAATATACTCAGAATCTTTAAAATCTGCACATTATTTGCATAATTACAATATATAATCCAATCATTTTGAATAAGTGCTATCATAAATATATTCTAGACAATATAAAGAGCTTAAATATACATTATTGTGATCAAATGACTTAAAATGAATGCAAAATCACTTGGCATGCTCAAATATACTCAGAATCTGTGAAAGCTGCATATAATATGAATAATTACAATGTACAATCCAATCGTTTTGAATAATTGAACTCATAAACATATTTTAGACTTTATAGAGGAATGATATACTACACTCTGGAGTATTGAGTACTCATACGCTGAATTTCTGAGCCTTTGGATCGCTTTAAAAATCGTGCACCAGATTTAGATGAGTGGATCGGATTATGGCGCTGATTGCTATTCGTTTCTCCGTTTCCATTAAAATTTCTGTCTCCTTCTGTTTAATTCTCCGTTCGCACCTCTCTTCGCACTCATGGTCTCATCTCCGTTTGCCCCAAATTGAACGCCAGAACTCTTATTTGCACGATTCTCTCTCTCGTAGTTTGTACTTTCGTCACTTCACTCTGCGCGCTTCTCTCTTAGGATTTGCCAACTTGAGCTCGCACATCTTAACACACCTAGACGATTGTTCTGTTTTTGGTCGCACATCATACCCTTTCTCTGATATATATGTACGCTAAAAGTTAGAACTTTCATAACAACGAAAAGAAGGCAAGAACCTTTGGTTTGAGACATTTAATATCGCAAATGAATAAAAAAAATAAACAAAGGTATCTTTTCTCACCTGTTAATTTGGACCTTCGCCCCTTTCTATTGTTGGTTTCGCCTCCACTGGTGTCAAACTGTCAATCAACGAATCCAAGGAGCACAGAGCGCTAGAAGGGAGGAAAGGTCGACAAAGGAGTGAAGGAGAGAGAAAGGTGCCGATGCGATGAAAGAGAGAATTGCGAGATGAAGTGGGGGAAAGCAAGAGTTGCTGAGGCGGTAGAGGTGACAGAGGTTGTCAAGGTTTTCCTTTTTTTTTGTTTGAAGGACAAAGAATCTTCAGACAGAGGATTCAACAGAAGACGGAAAATTTTAAAGAAACGGAAAAAACGGAGAGCCTCTAGCGCCTCTATACCAGCCTTTCATTAAAATCTTACCACGAAAATTAGAGCGATCCGACGGTAGAAAAAATCAGTGTATGGGGCATGTATACACCAGAGTGTAGTATATCATTCCTCTTATAAAGAGCTTAATTATAGATTATTGTGATCAAATGACTTAAATAAATGCAAACTCGCTTGAAATGCTCAAATATAATCAGAATCTTTAAAATCTACACATCATGTACGTAATTACAATGTATAATGCAATCGTTTAGAATAACTGAGTTCAGAAACATATTCTTGACAATATAAAGATCTTAAATATAGATAATTGTGATAAAATGATTTAAAATTAATGCAAAATTGCTTGAAATGCTTAAATATATTAAGAATAGGTACAATCTACAAATTATGTGAATAATTACAATGTATAATCCAATCGTTTTGAATATGTGAGCTCATAAACATATTCTAGACTATATGAAGAGCTTAAATATAGATTATTGTGATCAGATGACTTAAAATGAATGAAAAATCAATTGAAATGTTCAAAGAAACTTATAATCTGTAAAATATGCACATTATGTGAATAATTACAATGTATAATCCAATAATTAAGCTCATAAACATATTCTAGACTATATAAAGAGCATAAATATAGATTATTGTAATCAAATGACTTAAAATGAAAGCAAAATCTCTTCAAATGCTCAGATACACTCAGAATCTGTAAAATCTGCACAATACGTGAATAATTACAATGTATAATCCAATCGTTTTGAATAATTGAGCCCATAAAAATATTCTACACAATATAAAAATCTAAAATATAGATTATTTGTGATCAAATGACTTAAAATTAAAGCAAAATCGCTTGAAATGCTCAAATATACTCAGAATCTTTAAAATCTGAACATAATTTGCATAATTACAATTTATTATCCAATCATTTTGAATAAGTGATATCATAAGATATTCTAGACTAAATAAAGAGCTTAAGTATACATTATTGTGATCAAATGACTTAAAATGAATACAAAATCGCTTGAAATGCTCAAATATATTCAGAATCTGTAAAAGCTGCATATTATGTGAATAATTACAATGTACAATCCAATCGTTTTGAATAATTGAACTCGAAAATATATTCTGGACTTTATAAAGAGCTTAATTATGGATTATTGTGGGGAAATGACTTAAATAAATGCAAAATCACTTGAAATGCTTAAATATACTCAGAAAGTTTAAAATCTACACATTATGTGCGTAATTACAATGTATAATGCAATTGTTTATAATAAGTGAGTTCATAAACATAGATGATTGTGATCAAATGATTTAAAATGAAAGCAAAATAGCTTGAAATGCTTAAATATATACTAAGAATCTGTAAAATCTACACATTATTGG
Organism: Rhynchospora pubera; assembly: GCA_028095005.1. Classification (NCBI taxonomy): domain Eukaryota; kingdom Viridiplantae; phylum Streptophyta; class Magnoliopsida; order Poales; family Cyperaceae; genus Rhynchospora; species Rhynchospora pubera. The sequence continues at coordinate 119,105,198 of CM051461.1, forward strand.
AATAATCACAATGTATAATCCAATCATTTTGAATATGTGAAACATAATCTAGACTATGTCAAGAGATTAAATATAGTTTATTGTGATCAGATGACTTAAAATGAATGAAAAATCGATGAAATATTCAAAGAAATTTAGAATCTGTAAAATATGCGCATTATCTGAATAATTACATTGTATAATCCAATCGTTTTGAATAATTCAGCTCATAAACATATTATAGACTATATAAAGAGCTTAAATAGAGATTATTTTGATCAAATAACATAAAATGAATGCAAGATCGCTTGAAATACTCCAATATACTCAGAATCTTTAAAATCTGCACATTATGTGCGTGATTACACTGTATAATCCAATCGTTTTGAATAACTTAGTTTAGAAACATATTATAAATGATATAAAGATCATAAATATAGATTACTGTGGTCAAATGACTTAAAATAAATACAAAATCGTTTGAAAAGCTCAAATATACTCAGAAATTGTAAAATCCGTATATTATGTGAATAATTACAATGTGTAATCCAATCGTTTAGAATAAGTGAGTTCATAAACATATTCTTAACCATATAAAGAGCTTAAATATAGATTATTGTAATCAAATGACTTAAAATGAATGCAAAATCGCTTAAGATGGTCAAATATACACATAATCTGTAAAATCTGGACAATATGTGAATAATTACAATGGATAAACCATTATTTCTTAATAATTGATCTCATGAACTTATTCAAGACTATATGAAGAGCATTAATATAGATTTTTGTCATCAAATTACTTAAAATGAATGCAAAATTGCTTCAAATCCTCAAATATACTCAGAATCTGTAAAATTTGGACAATATGTGAATAATTACAATGTACAATCCAATCGTTTTGAATAATTGAGCTCATAAACATATTATACACAATATAAAGAGCTTAAATATAGATTATTGTGATCAAATGACTTAAAATTAATGCAAAATTGCTTGAAATTCTCAAATATACTCAGAATCTTTCAAATCTGAATATTATGTGCATAATTACAATGTATAATCCAATTGTTTTGAATAAGCGATATCATAAACATATTCTAGACTATATAAAGAGTTTAAATATACATTATTGTGATCAAATGACTTAAAATGAATACAAAATCGCTTGAATGCTAAAATATACCCTGAATCTGTAAAATCTGCATATTATGTGAATAATTACAACTTACAATCCAATCGTTTTGAATAATTGAGCTCATAAACATATTCTAGACTTTATAAAGAGATTAATTATAGATTATTGTGATCGAATGACTTAAAATGAATGCAAAATCACTTCAAATTCTTCAATATACTCAGAATCTTTAAAATCTTCACATCATGTGCGCAATTCAATGTATAATCCAATCATTTTGAATAACATAGTTCAGAAACATATTATGAACTATATAAAGATTATAAATATAGATTACTCTAGTCAAATGACTTAAAATGAATACAAAAACGTTTGAAATGCTCAAATATACTCAGAAATTGTAAAATCCTTATATTAAGTGAATAATTACAATGTATAATCCAATCGTTTTGAATATGTGAGCTCATAAACATATTCTAGAATATATAAAGAGCTTAAATATAGATTATTGTCATCAAATAACTTAAAATAAATGCAAAATCTCTTCAAATGCCAAAATATACACAGAATTTGTAAAATCTGCAAATTATGTGTGTATACAATGTATAATCATTTTGAATAAGTGTGGTCATAAATAAATTCTATACTATATAAAGAACATAAATATTGATAATTATTATCAAATGATTTAAATTGAATGGAAAATCATTTGAAAAGATCAAATATACTCAGAATCCGTATATTTTGCACATTACGTGAATAATTACAATGTATAACCCAATCATTTGAATTATGAGCTCACAAACATATTCTAGACTACATAAAGAGTTTAAATATAGATTGTTGTGATCAAAAGACATAAAATGGGAGCAAAATCATTTAAAATGCTAAAATATACTCAGAATCTGTAAAATCTGCACATTATGTGAATACTTGCAATGTATAAAACCAATCTTTTTGAATAATTGACCGCATAAACATAATCTAGACTATGCAAAAAATATATATAAATTATTTTGATCAAATGACTTAAAATGAATGCAAAATCGCTTAAAATGCTCAAGTATACTTAGAATCTGTAAAATATACACATTATGTAAATAATTACAATTTATAAACCAATCTTTTTGAATAACTGACCACATAAACATATTCTAGACTATATAAACAGCATAAATATAGATTATTGTGATTAAATGAGTTAAATGAATGCAAGATCGATTGAAATGCTCAAATATACTCAAAATCTTTAAAATCTTCATATTATATTCGTAATTATAACGTATAATCCAATTGTTTCGTAAAAACATATTCTAGACTATATAAAAATCATAAATATAGTTTATTGTGATCAAATGACTTAAAATGAACGCAAAATAGCTTGAAATGCTCAATATACTCAGAATCTTTCAAATATGCATATTATATGCATAATTACAAAGTATAATCCAATTGTTTTGAATAAGTTATATTATGAACATATTCTAGACAAAACAAAGAGCTTAAGATGTGAAATCACTTGAAATGATCAAATAACCTCATAATCTTTAAAATCTGCACATTATGTCAAAAATTACAATGTATAATACAATGCTTTTGAATAAGTGAGCTCGTAAACATATTCTAGACTATATAAAGAGCATCAATATAGATTATTATGATCAAATAACTAAAAATGAATTTAAAATCACTTGAAATGCTCAAATATACTCAGAATCTGTAAAATCTGCAAATATGTGAATAATTATAATGTATAACCCAATCATTCTGAATAAATGAGTTCATAAACATATTATAAACTATATAAAGAGCATAAATATAGATTATTGTCTTCAAATAACTTAAAATGAATGCAAAATGACATGAAATTTTTAAATATTCAGAATCCTTAAAATCTGCAAATTGTGTGAATAATTATAATGTATAGTCTAATTGTTTTGAATAAATGATTCATAAACATATTATAAACTATATAAAGAGCTTAAAAATAGATTATTGTGATCAAATGACTTAACATTAATGCGAAATCGGTTGAAATACTCCAATATTCTCATAATCTGTAAAATCTGCACATAATGTTTCTTAATTACAATATATAATATAATCATTTTGAATAACTAAGTTCATAAATATATTCTAGTCTATATAAAGAGCCTAAACATAGATTATTTTGTTCAAATGACTTAAAAATGAAAGTAGAATCGTTTCAAATGCTCAAATATACTCAGAATCAATAAAATCTGCACATCATGTGCATAATTACAATGTATAATCCAATTATTTTGAATAAATGAGTTCATAAACATATTCTAAACTATATAAAAAGCATGAATATAGCTTATTGTGATCAAATGACTTAAAATGAATGCAACATCACTTGAAATGCTCAAATATACACAGAATCTTTCAAATCTGCATATTATGTGCATAATTACAATGTATAATCCAAACGTTTTGAATAAGTTATATCATAAACATATTCTAGACAAAATAAAGAGCTTAAATATATATTATTATGATCAAATCACTTAAAACGAATGCAAAATCGCTTGAAATCCTCAAATATACTTAGAATCTTTAAAATCTACATATTATGTGAATAATTACATTGTACAAACCAATCTTTTTGAATAATTGACCTCATAAACATATTCTAGACAATATAAATAGTATAAATAGAGATTATTGTGATCAAATGAGTTAAAATGAATGCAAAATCGCTTGAAATGTTCAAATATACTCAAAATCTTTAAAAACTTCACATTATATTTGTAATTATAATGTATAATCTAATTGTTTTAAATCGGTGAATTCGTAAACTTATTCTAGACTATATAATAAAGCATAAATATAGTTTATTGTGATAAAATGACTTAAAATGAATGTATAATAGCTTGAAATGTTCAAATTTACTCAGAATCTTTCAAATCTGCACATTATGTGCATAATTACAATGTATAATCTAATCGTATTGAATATGTCAGCTCATAAACATATTCTAGACTATATAAAAAGTTTAAATATTAAGAAAAATTTGAATGTCCCTTATAGAATGTAAAATAAATAATTTTACAATTATTAGAATGCACTAAAAAAAGGAGAAAGCACCTCTGATGATATGTATCAAATTCAATATGTTACTTGAAACTTTAGGTAGAATTTAATATACTAAAGTAAACTCACCTAACTCTAAACTAAATGGGTCAACGAACATGATAACGGTTATGGTAGTGACAATTGCCTTTTGTATAAACCTAATTCCTTATGCATCCATTGGTACCAACCACTGTACCAACTAAGAAATCAGCTCACCAAAATTAACAATCACCATAACAAACATTATTTCTTCCTTCTCCTCACTGTTTTGATACTAAAAAACCTAGTACCAATACCTTTCCTTGAATGCAACTGGTATCAAGCATGTACTTGTGTCATATCAGCCCTAATTTCTCCCACCTTTTAGTACCACCATACTTGATCTCAAGTGGTCCTACCAATATATACCAAAACACCTAAAATCAATATGAATTCACTCTCTCATCAACTGAGATCTTCTATGCCAAAAGATCTGATCAAAATTGACAAAAATTTGAAAAAATTAAACAAATTAGCCATACAATTTCTAACTTTATAATAAAAAGAAAGACATATCACATTATTATTAATTCAAATTAGAAAAAAAAAACTCACAATAGAAAAATTGATGCTTAAAGCAACAATTGATGTGTAATTACTTGTTGACTTATCATATAACACGTGTAGCTTTCTGTTTCGCAAATACATGAATCTAACATGAGGAATTAATGTAGTGAAGTTTGCACAAAAAAATACATGAAAAATATTCAATCATTTATATGCATTCCCTCAACAATTCATGGCTGCTTATCTCATTTTTGTTTCTCATTGTTAGCTTCAAAGTTTTTCAAAAAAATAATAAGAAAAAGGAAATTAAGTTACCTAATTGTAAGAGATGAATATACTGAAACCACCATCCAAAAGATGATTGTTTAGTCGTTCCTTCAAAATCAGCAGCACACAATATAAAAGATATAAAAGATGCCCTGCAGTTGATATCACTTCCTTTTTTCCTCAGTTTAGATCTGAAATTGAAGAAAATACCAAGGATCAACCAACTATTACAAACCTCCCAAAAATATAGCACTAATAGTACCTGGACTCAGTTTAGATTTGAAATTAAAAGATCGATAATCGATAACCTAGATAAAAAGAAAAAAGAAGAAGGGTCATTTTTTCACAAAATTTCACAGATAGGGATGACCTGTGCAATAGATATAAAATTAATGGAGAGTGCGATAATAATGACCGTTTTGATACCAATTTGATTTCTCTAAGCACTATATAAGGAAAATAAATAGTATTTAAATATAGCTTTGAAGCACATTTAATACAAAATAATAATGGTAGCATCAAAGATTTCCTTGATTTGTGCATCTATCCATGGTTGGTAAGAAAATGAGTTGTCTTGCCTTAAAAATTTTGAAATTAAATTGAAGGGTCAACGAAACTAAAATTTGCTCCCATATACATCATATATCATATAAATATACTAAGTGGTACAGAATAACCAACCAAATGATAAAGTAATAGCATCAGTACTAAATGGACCTAAGAGTTCAATTTCTTTAAACAAAACTGAATCATATAATAAGATTTGTAGGAAATGTAATAATCCAATTTTTTTTAAATAATAACAACAAGAATATGGAAAATTATTGAATCTCAATCCTTAAATCTTCCTATCATAAAATAAAACACATGAGAAATCACATCATATAAATAGCATGACAAAATCAAATACAGTCTAAATATCATTGGTTGGGAGTAAAGAGTCAGGAGCCAGGAACACAATGCAACAACCTGAATCACACATAAAAATAAAGAATCACAAAGAGGATCGCCCAAAAATAATTCAACTATTTCTGTTGCCATGTCAAGTATTTGGATTTTTATTTTTTTTTAAAATTTCCAGTTCGATATGGTGTTCAGTTGGAGGGGTGTGAGGGACTGATGAATTGTGTGCGCCAAGTGGACTTTATTTATTTATTTATTTATTATTATTATTTTTTGGTGGGGGGGAGGCGATCTCTCATGAAAAGAAACAAAAACACCCACCAAAAAATTTGAGGCGTAAAATAAAAACAAAGACCTAGCTACAAAAATAAACAGAAAAATGCGAAAAAAATATATAAAAATAGGTAAAAACTTGCCTTGTCGTAATCAATCAAGTGAGATTTATTCATCTAGCCATGGATCGCAAGAAAGAAAACCTGTCTCGACTTGAATTTCTACATGAGGCGACAGAGAGAGGAGAACTCGCATAGGAGGCGATGGAGAGAAAGAGCCACTGAGACGGAGAACCACCCGGAAAAAGGCGATGGAAGAGGTAGAGAGATGATGGAGAGGGGCGATGAAGAGAGAGGGGCGCCATCAGGAAAAAGAGAAATGGGGTAAAACCTATTCCAAGGAAGATGTAGAGAGACCATGGAAGAGTGGAAACCTATTCCAAGAAATGGGGCAACATTTGCCATCATGTATTATGACGTAACGGATCTTCGCCGGTCTGTATAATCTGACACATACAAAGGTATATATGAATACGCCACAAAATATAGGCTGATCTATATTTTTAAATTTCAATATGGGTGTTTAATTAACTGAACCAATGTCAGGTTCATATATCGCAACTTTGCCATCAGTGAGGTTCTTCATATTGATTAATAGTGAATAAATAAACACTATCTAATATTGATTGTCTATTAGATAATAATAAATAATATTAAAGAAATCATAAACCCTTACTGATATGAATCTGGTAGAATTTAAATAGGAGGTACCACACGGTCCACACCTAATAAAAAAAAAATCAAACATACAGGTTAATTTTCAATCACTAGTTGTAGTAAAAATCATAGGAATTCATTACAATCCAAAGGCCTCCTTATGTCAGAACAGTTCGATTGTCCTTATAAATTTTACCTCTCGAAGAAAATGATAGTCTGCAAGAGGTTGAAGCAAAGATGCTCCTGCAGTCGATGTTGCTTCCCTTAGTCCTTAGTTCCGATCTGAAATCGAAGGAAATACCAAGGAACAACAAAATGTTATAGATCTTGCAAAAATATAACCCAATCGTACTTAGCCTCGGTTCAGATTTGAAATTAAAAGATGAATAACGTAGACAAAAAAAGGGAAGAAGAAAAATTGCTCACAAAGTTTCACTTTTTACATATCCATTTCTTGTTATGGCTTATAACAATAGCACTATTAATTGGAAAAATATTATATATAGCTCAAATACATAGTTTATTATTTTTTTTATCATACTCTAATTTTTCAATGTTCATATTTATAACATTACTTATCAGCCCCTAATTTCTAATAGACTTCAAATCCAATAAAAATATATGTGATTAAAAGGAAATATTATACAAATAAAAAAGAACGCAAATAGAAAAAAATTAAGCAATCAAATTAGATGAATAAACACATGAATGGCGAGGCAAGAAAAATTATACCTGACAACAGTTGTAGTGTCACTAACATGAAGCCCATGATCTTGAACACCCACCTCTAAGTCAAAATATGTAAAATTATAAAAAAAATCACCGAACATAAGAAGAATAAATAACATTTGAAAATAGGAGTTTAATTTTGTAGAAAATGTATCACGACAGTCATCAAGGTCTACCATGATTACTTGTTAAATCTGGTATAATCACTAAATCGGTTTCTGAAACCTTTGGTTCCTTGCGCTCACAACCCTTGTTAAATATCCAGCAATCACCATTTGTAAACTAAGGCATGCATGTGCTAAGAAGGATTTCAACATGCAACAATGAAATCATTATTTTAATTCAAACTGATTAAAGAGTTCTCAGATATATAATTGTATTAATTCAAGTTAAATTGTAAGTGTTGATAACTAAACTGAGCACAATATCATGACTAATGCTAAAAATAGTTAACGACTAAAAAAATCTGTTTTCTGAATCTACAGACTTATTAATCAGCAATAGTTTGTATACCTCCCCCCTGCAATTTCACAAATATTGGTTCATATTGATTGTTTTTCAAAATTAATATAAGAATAGAGCGATAGAGAGAGAAGGAAAGAGAGAGAGAGAAAGAGTACTGGAGTTTGGGATTGGAACGTAATTGGCGGAGTTGCAGACGGAGAGGTGACCGTTGTTGGGATTGGGAAGTGGATGGCTGAGGCGTGAAATTGGAGATGGGTAAGCAGCGGTGAGTAAGATTTGATCGACAGTGGAGATGGAATAGAGAGGAGAGGGGGTCCTTGATGTCAGCCTTGATGATGGGCTTGGCGGTGAGGTCGACACCGGAGCAAAAAGCTCGGAGAAACAATTGCCGAGGAACCGTAGTCGGGTCTACTGAAGGCATGCCTTCCTCCGTGACCCTTCCTTCCGCTTCTGCCATCGCTACTTCTCTCTCTCTATGACTTTATCCCACTGCTCTTCCTGTCTCCACGAGAAACAAAATGAGGAAATGAAGAATTAAGAAGAAAAATTGAGAATTAAAAGAAAGAAACCGAAGAGGCGCCGAGGCAGTAAATGAGGAGTAAATGAGAAAGTTACACACGGGAAAGAAACCTTAGCTACGCAACGAATAGGATAAACGGCTTAGATTAAAAACTTTTAAAAAAGCAACAGATAGGATCTGTTTTCGGTGTTTGAGCGTGTGCTTTTCTTTAAATCCGCGCAAAAAATTCACGCAGATTATATTATACTATAGATGTAGTTTTGTCATTTCTTGCCATCATTAAACACAAAGTGAACACACAAAATAGACAAGATAAACATATAGATGATCAAAGTGAGCACTTACAAACAAATAATAGTTGTCGTCTATCGTTCAGATTTTTATATGCATATTCAACTTATTTATACTAAATTTATTTATTTGTATATGTTCACTTTGATCACTATATATGTTCACTTTCTGTTTAGTGATGATAAAACTTAAAATCGCAGTAACTAATCAATTTCCAATTTTCCATTATTGCATGTTGAAGTGATCAAGTGAATTAGGGGCGAAAACGAAAATCGTTCAAACTATTTTTTTCGCTTCGTTTCGTGCAAAAAGAAACGAAACAGAATGGAATTTCGATTTCGTCTCATGAGCGAAACGATTAAACGCAAATAGAGATAGTTTCGTCTGTATAACGAAATGATTAGCGAAATTATACTGTTTCGTTTCATTTCAATCGTCTATTTCGTGCCACATTCTATATAGCAGGGAACGCAGCGGAGAAAATCAAAGTTTTCCGCCGCTCCCAGTTAGAACCAAATTTCGCTAAGGTTTTATCTTCTCCCTGCGCCACTCAACTCACGGCTCACCCCTCCTCCTATCTCTTCTCTCCTTCTTCCCTTCCACCAAGTCGAGCAACTTCACAGACCCTATTTTCTCTCTTCACCCAGACCCAAACTCTCTCTCTATCCGTCGTGATCTCCTCTCATTCTCCTCGCTGATCGCCTCCATCAGAGACCCCCTTTCCTTCCTTCACTGCCTCACACCCAGGAAGCTCTTCCGCTTCGACATAGGAGAAGGATCCGTCTCCGCCTCCGCTTGCGCCATCTCAAGACAGTTCCTCCTCTATCTTTGCTTGCACAGTTAGATTGCTCCTAATTACATGGAGAAACCATGGTGCGACTAGTGTTTACCAAAAATCCGCCGGGTCAGACCCGCCCCGCCCCGCCCCATGGACCGGACCGTCCCGACCGTCCATGGACCGCGATGGACCGAAGGGTTAGATGGGGGTGGGTCTACGGCGGGTTTGGGCCGTCCTTTCTATATAAAACCCGTGTTAACCCGTGGACCGGACCGCCCCGTCAACCCGTGCAATGTTATTATTTTATTTTATAACTCCACCTATGTTATTATTTTATAAAATAATTTAATAGTATAGCCGGTCTCAAGCCTGAAAAAAGAGGATAACTTTATATAATTATATTCAAATTTTTCATTTAATAAAAATAAAGAAAAAACGTAAAAGTAAAAAATAAAAATAATTAACGGAAAATAAAAAATAGAAAAAATATTGAAAAAACAAAAAAATATTGAAAAAAGCACATAAAAGAGAAAAACAGCAAAAAAAAGTTATAGTGATTACTATCGTATATAATATATATATGTAGTTTATATATATATACTAACGAAAAATCTAAAAAAAATAGTAATAAAATAAATGAAAAACTGGCGGACCAAACCGGACTGGATCGTCATAATCCGTGCGGGTTGCATAGGGCAGGTTTAAGAAGGGTTAGGACCAAGATTTTTAGGATGGACCATTCTAACCTGTCCCGTCTTAATCCGTGGACCGTCCTAACCCGCCCCGTCCTAACCCGTGAACCGTCGCGGGTTGAACCGCCCCGCCCCGCCCCGTTTGGTAAACCCTAGGTGCGACATCTTTCTTTTCAACTTCCACTTCAAATTCCATCTCATCCTTACTACTCATTTATTGAATTGATTCTCGAGCAACCCCACGCTCAGAAGCTATGAGCTTGGATTCTTCTTCGTTAAGTTCTAAAGGCCATGTATTCAAGCTTGATTTCCACAAGCGCCTCTTCTGCTAGGTAAGAATATGAGGAAGCTTTTATGCAATTTTCTGCAATTGAGGAAGCTTTTTTGCAATTTTGGTGACACGGTTTTTTGAGATGCTTTTTTGAGATGTAATAATTAGATAATTGTTGGCAAATATGTGCAATTAGATTTGTTAGCTTGAACATTTTGAAACATGCTTTCTTGAGATATAATAACTCATGGCTTTGTCAGCTTGAACAGTTTAGTGAGGGTTTACGGATTTTGAAATTAGCTTGAACAGTTCAACAATTGGATTTTGTGCAATTAATAATAATCTCACAGCTTGAGCAATTTACTATGAGTTTTTGTTTTATTGTAAAAAATTCAGTTTGTACCAGTTTATCAGTTTTTCAATGAATCTGGTTTTGTGCTGGTGTCAGAAAAAATTAGCTTGCACCAGTTTACCAGTTTGTTGTTTTACTGGTTTTGTTGTTTGTACCAATAAAATTTAATGAATCTAGTACTAGAAAACATCCAAATTTGTACCAGCATTCCGTTCTGGTTTTGATTTGTACGTGTAAAGTGAATTTTCATTTCTCATGCCGCTTATTTAAAAAAAAAATGGAAAAACGGTAAAACTTAAAAAATGGAAAAACGGTAAAACAGCTGACACAGTTTAACTGTTTTGATCGCTTTAAGTCAACGAAACGATTAACGCAACTATTATCACTTGCGTCGACAGGACGAAACAACTAACGAAAAAAAGAAATTTTTATCCCATAGAGCGAAACGATCAACGCAACAATGCAGTTGCGTGATCGTTTAGATCGTTTTGCAGCCCTAAAGTGAATTGTGAATCCGAATTCCGAAGGAGGCGATCTAGATCCAACAATATTATCGGACCTAAATGGGCCGAGTAGGCTCATTACTCCGACCCAACATTTGATTTCTTTGTTAGGGGCTTACAGCAGCTTGAAGAGCAAAACCAAATCCAGCCCCATCAGATTATTTATTAGTTAGGGTTTAAACGCGAAAAGAGAAGAGAGTGCATCGCTTTCTCTCTCTTCTACTTCGTCGCTACTTGCTAGGGTTTAGAACAAATCGAGTAAGCTCGAGAGAGAGAGAGAGAGAGGAACCAAAGATGAGTCGGAGTTTGGGAATACCAGTGAAACTATTGCACGAGGCAGCAGGACACGTGGTGACGGTGGAGCTGAAGACCGGCGAACTGTACCGAGGCAGCCTCATCGAGTGCGAAGACAACTGGAATTGCCAACTCGAAAGCATCACCTACACCTCCAAGGTTTACTTATTTTGACTTCCTTCTCTTCAATTTTTACCCTCGGTTGGTTTTTCACATTGGTGTAGATTGGCTTTTTTTTTACTCGTGGGAAGACTTTTGAAATGGGGAGTTATGAAATTAATAGCTTTTCTTTGCATAAAGTGCGTAAAGTGTTTGGTCCGATAATTTAGTGCTTATTTCACTATTTTGTTAAAATGAAATGGCCAAGTTTACAGTTTACAGGAGCCCTTTTTACTTGTGGGAAATTTATTGAAATGAGTAGTTCTGAAAATGGCCTTTTTTTTGCATAAATTATTTGTTCAGGTGAAGGTGTCATGATGGAAGTAGATAATTTAGTGCTTAGTTCAGTATTTTTATTGGTTGAATGAAATGTCTAAGCCTGCAGTTATTCCAATGTTCTTAATTATTGTATATGAGAAGAGAAAACACATACAATATGCATCGGAACTAGATAAAATATGAATTTTTTAAAACACTGGTTCCACCTGATCTGATAGATTGACCTGGGGTGAGTATTTCATCGCTTGTGCTGTAAGTTTGTGACCTGAACCTGATCTGTCACTGATATCTCTGTTTCTTTTCCTCTTCATCCCTGTAGGATGGAAAGGTGTCACAGCTTGAGCACGTCTTTATCAGAGGCAGCAGAGTAAGGTAATTTCAACATGCTGTAATTACAATAATTTTTGGTTTAAGTGCATACCTTTTAAATTGAATTGTTGGTAAATTAATGTTTATACTTCTCATAGGTTTATGATAATTCCTGATATGCTGAAGAATGCCCCTATGTTCAAACGTCTGGAAGCAAGAATCAGAGTAAACATCTTCCTTTAGCTTTCCATTTTTGTTTTCCTAATTTTATCTATGTATAGTGTTTTTTTAATATATATATTTTAAATCTTTTAAAAGGGGAAGGGCTCAGCTCTTGGCGTTGGACGTGGACGAGCTGTTGCTATGCGTGCTAGAGTGAGTTTCTACTTCCTTTTACTCAGCTATTCTATTCTATTGTGAACTGTCTTGCATACTTTTTTATATTGTTGGTTTGATGAGTTTTATGCCCAATTTAGTATAGTAGTACCCTGTATCAAGTATAACTGTGTGTTTCATGCTTTACTAGTCAGCTCCAGTACTTGTACCAGTGGGTGAAATTTACAATAACAGATGAGGTGAAACCGACTTTAGAGTACCTAAGTAATGAATGTCAATTTGTTATGCTGAAAGTTGTTGAATTTGAACTGATGGCCTGTTTTTCTTCTTAATGTCATTCATAAATGATGAAATTTTATATTAGAAAGGGAAGAAAGGAAGGGAAGGAATTTGTTTCATGGTTATAATATTCTGTTATCATGTTAAAATGATTTGGGCTATATTGTAAAATGCAGGCACAAGCTGCTGGTCGTGGTGCCCCACCTGCTGGGAGAGGTGCTGCCCCACCTGTCAGGAGGTAATCACTCCCAAGTCGAATGTATGGCAATCACTTGCGGGATTTGAGTTGCTGATTTTCTAGAGGTCCGATCAGAGATAGAAGATTGTTTTCTACTTTAGGAATTAACAGTCCATATATTTTAAATCCTTTGCATGCCTTGTGTATTCTGGATGTATGTTATTGTAGTGCTGGGCTCTTGTTAAATTCTAGATTGTTCTAGTACTAAGCAAAGTTGTACTTTGTAGTTCTGAGTCAATATGGCTTCTGTTCTGTGTACTTTTGCTATTTTTGCAGATATTTTCATGCATGTGCCATTTATACTGGTTCCTTAGTCTGATTAAGCTACACATTGCGCGTGGTAGTCCTTGCTTAACATGTTATCATTTATATTTTGAGGACATGTTGCTGCCAAGTCAAACGAAACTGTAGCAACTTGCTGAATCAATTTGGCCCTGGGTCCCATGTGTTTTGCTTAACGAGTTAACGTGTTATTATTCTGTTATAGCGCTTGACCACTAGAGATTGATTGACTTTGTGTTTTCTAATAAGTTTTTTAGTGCTATAATTGTTAAGATCCTCGAAGTCATTTCATTGCTGTAATGCATTCATATGATTGGTGATTAAAATTAAAGGAAAAAACAATTGTTCAATAGCGGTCTGGTTGTGTTATTAAAGTTTGTTTATATTGAATGCCAACCAAATGGCACTTCACCACAAGCACATCATTTTGTCAACTAAACGAAATTCTCATGAATTCGTTATTCCACTTTATGAGCTAATAATTAAAGCACTAATAATTAATTTTAAGGTAACTAAGAAACACAGGGACAACATTAGGGCTGTATACGAGCCGAGTTCGAGCGAGTTGGGGGCAACTCAAACTCAACTCGGCTATAACTCGAGTTAGCTCGAGTCGAGTTAAAAATACTTTCGAGTTTTTTAAGTTAGCTCAAACTCAACTCGTCTCTAACTCGAGTTGGCTCACGAGTCACGAGCCAACTTGAAATGAGTATGTCTATTTTAAATTCTTATTTTGTAATTGATACATTATTTCAAAATTAAAGTAATTGATATATACAATAATATAAAAAATAAAGTTGATTATCAATTTTATTCTTTTCCATTGATTTGAAGCAAAATGGCTTGAAACTCAATGTTAGTACTCATAGATCATGTTGATAATCTCAAAAAAATTAAAATTTATTACTTCACGAGTCAGCTCATAAGTCAACGAGCCGAGTTGAACCTAACTCAAACTTGACTCGTCGATTAACCGAGTTGGTTCAACTCAAGTTATGCCAACTCAAGTTTTTTTAGCTCGAGTAATAACCGAGCTTTTCAGAGTCGAGTTCGAGTAAACTCGCGAGTTACGAGTTTTTTGCTCACCCCTAGACAGCATTAGAAATGAGAAAAAAATAATAATAATTTTAACTACGGAAGGCAGTCCCCCCAACGAGTGCATCTATACAACAGATCTCGTGACAAAAATAATCATGGCGCATATAGTGGCGCTATCTGCTAACATGCTATTTCTATAATGAGGAAAAATATGTAGAAAAAAATGCACTTTTAAGTTGGAACCGCTTAATTTACGTATTGAAGTTACATTCCATGGTATATTTTACAATAACAAATGCTAATATTCAATCTTTAGTAACCCACCTATGTCCCCTGATTTCAAACCCACCACTTCCCTGATCACTGCTCTCTCCAGTTTCCCCAGAAGCATATCCTGATTTCCTTCGATGCCTCCTCCGACCTGATGTGGTCCCACTGTCACTAAAGCTTCCATTCAATATTGGGTCATCTATCCCTCGAATTAATTTTTTTAAGGATGGTGGTGAGACAATGCAACTGTCATCCTTCGTTCTTTTCTTCTCATGCTTCTTGATTTTTTGTGAGATTTTGTGTAGTCTTTCATTTATTCTTGTGAAGCCCTTTTCCATCGGCTCAACAGCTTGATTCATGGTGAACTTCAAATCCTTTGCGATCTACACAAAAAGATGCGTTTTTAGAAAGACTTTTTATATTCATAGTTTGCTTCATGTCATAGCTGACTACTGTAATAACTAAATTTAATTTGACTGGGATGCATTAGAAGGTGGACTATTATTCCTAAATTCAGTAAAAGACCCAACTTGCAAAGCACTCACGTATGTTAAATTCATTATTTTAGAAAGGTAATGTCTACAAAGGACAGTTTCATTTTTTCTTTTCCTTTCCTTGGAGACTCAATGAAAACAGAAAGAACCTCATCTTCACATTTCATCCCTCCTGCCTAGTGCCTACCCATCTAAAGTTATCACGCATACCCTCGTCAAAAAGAAGACGAAAGCCCCTAATGAGAAACACAAAAATGCCCAATTATCATACATAACACAAAAGGATATGAAAGTATTTGTTATATCCCTTGTTCCAACGTTCCCTTCAAAATACGCCTAAATTAACCTTAATTTCTTTCTCCCCCCCGCAGAAGTAAATGATTTTAAAAAGCAATTTGATTAACTTTTTTCAAGAATCTAGAAAATGAAGGTATAGTGTATGTTGCAAATGAATGTAAGGCTATGCATAGTTTTTGCACCATATACACAGGACAGATGTTCAATTTATAAAAGAGCTTACATATTCACCGCCTCCAAGAACAACATCTCGCACACTCTCTCGAATGGTGGTCCCACTCTTGATTCGGGTCTCAGGATGGGGCAGCCTGAGTTTGGTAGGCCTCTCACTGTCTCTTACCTCGTCAGGGTCCACTTGGCAGTTCACTGAGGCATAATCTCCAAGTACTGATACATCACCAACAAACCGGTCCCCGATGAGCTCATACGGCTTCGAAGGGAACACAAATATATGCACAATTGATGCTACACCCATCTGCACTGGACCGAACACAAGTCAAGTTTCAAACTAATAATGATCTGATTTTACAGAAAGGAAATGAGAACTTATTGTTATGGTGAGGTTAAAATTTCAATTCGTTTGTGCTCATAGATTCAAGGCTAAATTAGCTTATTGGGCTTTATTCCTAGGAGTTTTCGATCTTTACTAGAGAGCTAAGTCTGATGCTTCAGAAAACTTTTCACATGCACACACGCAAGTGTGTGTTCTGAAAGATGCATGTTTCACTTGAAGGAACATGTATTTGGTTAACCATACTTAGTAATACATACAGCACTGCTCCCACTCAGCATAACTACACTACAATAAGAATAACGAGTTGCGTATGTTTGATTGAAAAGGAACACTCCTGTGCAGGTACACTCATGACCAGAACTAGCTGCTCAATTACATTAGCATCGAGACACTGTGCAGTTCCAGTAATTGAAAGTAGTAATTACCTCTATGCAAATGATGAAATCCTGAATACTAGACTTGAATTGTAATGCTTCAGCTATAGGACCTTTCAAGAAACCCATGCTAAATAGTATTGCAATCGTCACATCTTGCCACCATGTCAGAAACACTATGGACTTAAAAACCAAGAATTTTGCCAGAGGCTTTATATGTGCCAGCTCATCCTTTATGACTGCATAAAATTGTACCAGACAGTATAAAGCCCATGTCTGGCTGAAATTTATCACTATTGCCATATATGGGTACCTGAAAAGGAGTTCTATCAAATGGTTATCCTACTTAATCTTCATGTAAGAAATTGAGAAATGACTATAACCAGATAAAACAGCATCACGATTAGGTTCAAGGAATAATAATGAATTTCAGGCAGATATTTTCATTTTGACTAGACACGAGCAATGGGAATTGATCCTCAGTCCAACATGTATGACAGCAAGGTTTAAGCTCAACCAGAGTTGAGCATTTCTTTGTTCAAATAAGTAACTCACATTCAGAAAATGCAACAAGCTAATTTTCTTCCATTGCTTACCTGTTGGAAAGTTAATAAATCTATCTGTATTGTTCTCATCTCTCTTTACTTTTAATCCAAATTGAAGTTTTGTCAATCTCTACCCACACTAGGAAGTAGGAATCCTTTTGGGCTACTAAAGTAGGGATGCATTAACAGGGATTATTACAACAATGAACTAAGATGAAATGACAAAATAGCTAGTCGGACCTATGAAATGCATTATTAACCTCATAAATGATAACTCACTAATACATCAAACAAGTGAATGAAAACTAAAAAGTCTCAAAATATCCTCAATGTTAATTTTTCTTACCCACAGTTCCACTTGAATTCTCCTTCGCAGTAAGCTCCAAAAGCTTCAAGGATAACAGCCAAAATTGCTGTCACAGCTTTTATTATCATCTACACAATGAAAATAATATACTTGTGAAAACAGAAAAATGCCAAATTTGGAAAGTGGTGGGTTTAAAAGGCCCACTTATTTCAAAAAAAAAAAAAGAAAAATGCCAAATTGAAATAGTTTTATGTCAACACTTCAACTGAGAGTGAGAGTGAGAGAGAGAGAGAGAGAGAGAGAGACGCACATATTGAATAATTCCAAGCTTAATAACAAAGTAAAACTGCTCTCCGAGTCGCCATGGCTTAAGTAGGTAATTCATTGGAAAAGGATGCTTCACAAAAGCCCTCTCATCATTATTTTCTAAAAGTGGAGTACCAATACCTGGGACCGAGCCTCCTTCGTGCTCTAAGAATTTAATTGTTCTCTCCTCCCCACCTAACCAATAAATTAAGTTAGGAAAGGGAAAATGAGGGGAAAATGCACAAGGTCTTTTGTACCATCAAATCTACAGTGCTCAAACTTAAAACTTGGATTTGCTTTGAATTTGACAAAATGGCAGCCAACATTTTTAAAGGTAGTTTTGCATGGTTAGCGAGTGTATTCACACTTAAATCCAGTAAGATATTTTGTATTCCAATCCCAAGTACCAAAAAAAAATTTAGAAGGCAATTTTGGTTCTAATGGCTAGTGCAATTTGTTTAGTTATACAGTACGAGTACGTAGATGCAGGATCCAAAATTAATTAATGGCGTAAAATGAGAATATAAGGGGCATTCAAATTTTTTTCCCCTTTCCTGACTTCAATTTTGGGTAATTGCCGTTGCTTTTAGCAAATGGCAGAAAAGCTATTCAGTGTTTTTCGCAACAACATGTTCTCTTATATATACACCAAATACTGATATTCTAGAAAGCAAACAAAATTCTGCAAATAATACAGGACTAATTTTGTGTTATTCATAAATTATAACTTTTGTTAAATTCGTTTAAACTTTTTAATCCATCTACACATGTGTGAAGGTGTTAAAAACAAATCATTAATGATTTACTATGACCAGGCTATCCTTGTTTTTGTTTTGTCTAACACTGCATTTATTTCCTGTTTCAACTCTATACTTTTAAGTTGATTGGAAATTCATTTATAATTTGCAATGCAAACAAAAGTAGTACCTTTACCAGAGGCATACCTAAGCAAGCAACCAGGTACCGGCCAAAGCAGTACATGGCAAAAGACTCGTAGCAATCACGAAGAATTTCAATATAAACACTGATTGATGGATGCAACAAAGATATAAACTGAAATACAAGATCAAGCGTCTGTCAGCTTCAAACTTTCAAATAATAGAATCCAAACAAGACAAAATTACCATGTCACTTGGTACCAACATGCACTGGGACTGGACCTGACTTTAACCATGGTAAACCAGGGAGGTACAACAAATGCAAAGAGCTTTCTAATACATGCTGGCACATAAGTTGTGGCTCTACGCCACTACTGAATATGACTGGGATTGCATCAGCATTTGTTAGCTTTTTTCTCTTTTTATTTTCCTTTTATTTTCCAATTGCCAACCTACAAATATTCATTAAAGTTAAATTATCCTTAAAAAAGTTACATTACTAATAAAGTAAAATAAAAATATTTGATGTGTCAAGTTAATTTTCATTTAGAAAATTGAATTGATTTGCTTACTGACTCAATTGCATAGCAAGGGACCATCAAGATAACACCAATTAGAAACTTTTGTTCCTGCAAATAATAAAAAGTAACTGCATTTTAGCTAAATAACAAAAAAAAAGGAAAAAGGAAAAAATAATTGTCTGAAATAAAACCTCAGGATTATTGTAGGCTGTGAGGTGACTGAATAGAAGAAAGGTGGAGAGGCTGAGTGAAATAACTAAGAAAATGCTTGCAATAACTATTGCCCATGTGGGAGGAGCATATGCTGACAGGCTTGTATGAAGTTCTCTCATGACTAGGTTAGTTCAATTACAAAAACATAGGTTTGACACCATGGTGATTAGTCACAGTGTCCCTACAGATTTGTGGATGGTGCTGATATTTTCCTGCAGAGATGATAACTTTTCTATTAGAAATAGCCGACAGCATAAACATCAAATCGAAGTAACTTTCCAAAATTATTGTAGCTAAATCTTATGATTCATCAACCCATTTGCTCATCAATGAACTCATAATAAAATTCCAATTTACTCTTAGATGTCAGAAAAGCAAAGTTGATGTGAATTAAGAGAAACATAAAAATCAAATAAAAGACCAAAGACTGTTAGTTATGCAGGGACTGGTAAATAACAGTACAGGACCCTACCAAAGACCTTAACTACAATACTTGACTTAGTCTACTAACATCTCTAACATTAACAAAAAAAAAAAAATTAAAATTATTGTGCGAAGCTGTCACAGAAACAAAATAAGTAGCAAAAGATCGTTACAAAACATAGAAAAAATCCTAAATTTGACAGGATCTAGTAAATTATAAGCTAGTGAGAAGCAAAATCTAGTATCTTACCAATTGTATCAGCTTCAAACTGAACCGAATCAACACTAGATTTAGATCGACTAATCAGAAAACTAGCTAAGAATGTTACTAGTACAAGCAGAGAAAACGAAAGTGAACTAGCAGTAAATTAAGCATTACCTTGTTAGAGGAATCACGAACGAAAATATCGAAGAGAAAACGACACTGGAATGAGACGCAACAAACTAAAATCGTCAAAAAAGAAATTATGTGGAGAGAGATCTTTTGAATTCTGGAAAGGACCTTTTTAATTTGTTCTCGCTATGTTTTGTCTTAAATATAAAAATAAAACACATGCTAGATTCTTATTAGATGGAAGAATCAAGAGAGAGTAAGACAATTGTAAAGGACGGATGGGGCGGTGTCGACCGTCAGATCGAGATCGGACGGACAGCGTGCGGTTCGGACAGGATAAGAGTGATAAAGAAGAAACACATGTCGGAATCGCAAGCTGACGTGTCCTTTTGGGTTCCTGTCTGAAGTATTGAAAGCTGGAAGGCCACATGGCACATGCTCATGCTTGAGGTCTTAATTTTCAACTTCATCTCGACCGTTGATTTTTTGGGTGGCTAAGATTGCCTCATGAAGGGTTGAGATCAGATCTAACTAGAGATAATTGTCAATTTATTTATCCAATAATTTCTGTATTTGTTAAGTCTACATTCTACAAGTCAATGTTTGATCTATAAAGACAAGTACGACTGTACGAGTCTTATCTTTGATAAAAAAAAATAATAATAAAGGATAGATACAGAACCTATTCATGAAATTTATTAACAAGGTGTTGCGTCAGACAGGATATGTTAATTGAAAACAAGGTTGTTTTTAATATCATTTGCTTTCGGGTGTCTGTAATTGTTATTATTTACACGGCAAGAAGAGTGGAATATTATTTTTCATAGACCGGATGGATACAATGCCCAATTATTTTTTTTCCCTAGATCATACTTTCAAATTTTAAGGCTTTGTAAATTAAATTTAGCTTCCACTCGTATTCTCTAAGGTAGATGGTTAGGTGTGTGCATGTGATTTAAGCTCCCTTTGTCCTCAACCTTGTGAGTTCGCTACTAGTCGTCGCATCTTACTCTTAGTTAATAAATTATCGTAGATAACTCTTTAGTCAGCTTCGGAATGCCATTATTTTATAATTTAGTTAGTCAATTTTTTACTTAAGGAAGTAACTTGGACATTTTTTTACTTGAGATTTCTGACTTCGGTGGGGGTCCTTCAATTAATTGGGACATTATTCTATTCGGATGTCTCTTCGTTCCTTAGTTAAAGTTTCATTGTCAAGTCATATTTGACATGTTACAGAGAACTCGGATGATGGTTTCAAAATTAATTGATGATATCAGATCAAATGAAAATATAAGGGCAATTTAGTATTGGTTGTCCCCTCTCTGATAACTTTGTGGTAACTTAACCGTCTTTCCTGTTTATTAGTAGAATAGAAAACTCTTTGGTATTTATTCCCACTAACATATTCGCTAGCTAGTAATTGGAATAGTGCTTATTGGACTCTTACTAACAAGTTCAACATACTGTAATAATAATTTAGCTCACTGCACAAATAATTTTTTTTATAGAGATAACTGTTATACACTTCTAAACTTCTCTCCTTACAAAACCTATAATGCAGTATTGAAAAACCACTGCACTGGTGTAAAATCATGCAAGGAAATTTTCACATTTGAAAACAAATATATTACACGACTCTTCAACAATTGTAAAAGGGAAGGTTCTCAGACTGACAAGTTATTCTTGTTTCCTTTTTTATGAATCAGACATAAAAAAATCGATCCAAATCTTAATATGAAAAAGTGCAACTAAGATGCAACGTTGAAGATATAATACACAACTAATTAAATTCTCACATATACAAATTTAGAAAGGTTTACGCAACCTATTATTTGATCATTATATTTATTTGGCATTCTCCAAAATCTTATATAATTAACACCTATAGCTGCAAGGAGCTGCATTTTAATTTGAAAAATTTTGTTATTGTATTTGGTATTTTACGTGAAGCATAAGAAAATCACTATCAATTATATTGATTCCTAGAGAGTACATTCAACCATGTTTGTGTGAGAAGTCATGCCACGTCCATGACAAAATGGTGAATCAAAATTTGACAAAATAAATTTAAAACCAATTAACGAATCAAAATGGAGTAAAATAGATAAATTTTATTTTAAAAAAAAATTGACAGAATAAATTAAAAATGCTGAATTTGTTCCTGACATTTTGATACATGCATGCACATCAATTTTTTAATCTTCAAGATCCCTCTTGTAAAATTTGAAGACGCTAGAAATTAAGTTTATTAACATACAAAGAAAACATCACTCAGGACATAAAAGAAGAGCGAAAGAAAAAGAGTGCGAGATCCTCTTTCTCTGTGCCTGAGAACTGAGAACCGGGAACCGAGAAAAAGAGCGCAACACAAGCAAGGGGGATAATTAATTAATGGAGATTGATTGATTGATCCTCTTCTCTCTTCTCTGTGTGAAAGAGTGCGCTTGGGGTTGGGGAAGAGAGAAGAAGAGATTGTTAATGTTACTTTCTAATTTTCAGAAAGGGTTTAATTAAAAGATTTAGGTTAAGGTTAGTTCACTGATTAGATTACTTGTGCTTTGCCCTAACGGTCATAATTTAATTTTCCATATTTTTTGTGACTGATCCGTGTGATCTCATATGTAGTAATCTTAAACGATTCTTAACACATACCATATATTGTTCTTTCAACCTACGACATGGATGGAAAGCACATGGGAGCTACACTACATCTCTGATCATGGCTGCCTGACATCAATCGTTCTTTTTCTGTGGCCGCATTTAATGTTCTCTATGGTATTTTGGTATTTTTGGAACCAGATGATCGCCCCTAATTTTGATCATTATATTTGACATTCTCCAATATCTTATTTAATTAACATCTATAGCTTTGAGGAGCTGCATTTTTCATTTGAAGAATTTTGCTGTTGTTATTTTATGTGTAATATAAGAAAATCATTATTTATTATACTTTTTTTCTAAAGTACGTTCAGCCATGTTTGTGTGAGAAGTCATGCTACAGCCGATGGCTCTCATATGAGGTTGTAATATTATTGATAATAATTATATTTTTATTCTTTTGGTGATATAGTAGTCATACAGATGTATGCATGAACGATGTGCCTCTGACTCTCTATTTATATTAGAGTGGTGAAATTCAATTGGGATGACTTGTTTTGAATATATTATCTTGTAATTAAATTAATTCAGTTATATTGTAAATAATAAAATAGTTTACGAGATCCTTTATTGTTAATTTTACTACTTGTAAGTTACTGTGTTTACTTGACAGCTTTAATTAAAAATTCAACAACTATTCCTAAATACTTTGGATCGACATGTTTGAATTAAATATTCAAGTTTTGCTAACAATTATTATAATTTTATTTTCAAGGTGGCGATTTACTAAAAACGAAAAATTCAGTTAGGATGTTTATATTTATAATTTTATATTTACTGTGACTATTTATGAAAATTAGAATTTCAGTTACGATAATTATTTTTATGATTTTATTTTAACTGGTCATATTTATGAAAATAAAAAATTTTATTTTCACCGGTCCTATATAAGAAAAATGGAAAATCATGTTTTTCCTTACTATTTTTATAATTTAGTTGCTATGTTTATATTTAAGAAAAAAAATTCAGTTTTGGTGTCTATTTTTTTATTTTATTTAGTAAGTGCCTATTTGTGAAAAAACGAAAATTCAGTTCATATGTCTAAATTTATAATATTAATTTCACAGTATCTATTTATGAAAATATTAATTTTACGGTGTCTATTTATGAATATTAGAATTTCACTTGGGAGAACTGTTTTTATAATTTTATTTTCATCGGTCCTATTAATGAAAAATGAATAATCGTGTTTTTCTTACTTTTTTATAATTTTATTTTCTATATGTTTATTTATGAAAACTGAAAATTCAATTCTAGTGTCAATTTTTATAATTTTATTTGGTATGTGCCTTTTTATGAAAATGAGTATTCAGATCTTATGCCCAAATTTATAAGTTTAATTTCCCTGTCTCTATTAATGAAAAGTGGAATTTCAGTTGGGAAAACTATTTTTATAATTTTATTTGCACCGATCCTATTTTTGCAAACAAAAAGTTTTTTCTTACTAATTTTATAATTTCATTTTCTATGTGTTTATTTATAAAGAATGAAACTCGATTTTTGTGTCTTTTTTAAAATTTTATTTCGTTTGTACCTATTTTAAAATATGAGAAAGTTTAATATGCACTATAGTGCATAGGGCACTCCGTGCACTGCGAACTTTTTCGGGAATATTTTTGTAAATTGACAAATCTAATTTAACCAATACAATCTACATATTGAAATCTCATAGAAAACCAAATTTTACAATTTTTTAGATTTTATTACTATTTTTTTCGAATTTTTTAAAACATGCCAATTTTGAAAAATTGTAAATAGTACAACATTCCAAAAATGGCATGTTTTAAAAAATTCGAAAAAAATAGTAATAAAATCTCAAAAATTGTAAATTTTGGTTTGGTATGAGATTTCAATATGTAGATTAGATTGGTTGAATTAGATTTGTTAATTTACAAAAATATTCCTGAAAAAACCCGTGGTGCACGGAATGCTCTGTGCACTATGGTGCATATT
This sequence comes from Rhynchospora pubera, assembly GCA_028095005.1. Taxonomy (NCBI): domain Eukaryota; kingdom Viridiplantae; phylum Streptophyta; class Magnoliopsida; order Poales; family Cyperaceae; genus Rhynchospora; species Rhynchospora pubera. The sequence goes on from CM051461.1 coordinate 119,130,021, forward strand.
AAACTTTCTCTTTAAAATATTAATAAAATAATAAAATTGTGACATTCATGGGCACCAAAATCTTATGACACTAAAATCTTGCTCTTATTTAACTTGACGAAAGATGTTTTAAAAATGTTGATTCTATCGCGTCAACACAAGCAACTCGTTGAAAATATGAAATTGAACCTCCTAATATTTACAACCTTAGCCAAATCAACTAATATCCACCCCAAGCACCCCAAGATAGCCTCTATTTAGTCTGTCCAAAAAAAAAAAAAGAAAACTAATATCCACCTAAAAATAAGGGGTGCTTGCGTCCAAACTTCAAATCTAGTGGTTAATTGGAAATAACCTCTTCTAAAGACAGATTCGTGTCAGCCTGAGCCCTTACTTTTTTTTTTTTTGGGGGGGGGGGGGGGGGGGGGAGACACTTTCCTAGATTGGCTGCATTTTTCTCAAATCGCAGAGAACTAAAATAAAAAAAACAGTACTTTATTGGGAATAGAAATAGATGTGAGAATGAGAATCGCGTGAAGGGAGTAAAAAGAAGAGAGAGGCATGAACATTGGGCCAATTATGGGTTACATAAACATAAGCTAAATATTTACATGTCACAATCGCAGAGCAAGAATACGATTTTAGGCCCAGTTCACCTACTGCTTTCGATTTGTCAATTAATTCGAACGTGCTAATTATAACTTATAAGCAATTAACTTGGAAGTACTTACGAACTTTTTTGTAAGCTTTAGTTTAACAGTTAACACAGATCAATCCAGATCGAGTACAAACGAACTAGATCTAAACTTGCAAATTCCAATTTATTCCCCTAACAACAAGGAACAATTGACCATAGGTTTTTTGTTTATTTATAACCTTCACATTTAAAATTTAAGGTATGAATTTAAATTGTTCAATTTGTTCTCTGACGCTGTTGATGCAAGCATACATTAATTTTTTAATCTTCAGGATGCCTGTTGTAAAGTTTGAAGAATCCAGAAATTAAGTTTATCAAATAAACAAAGCAAACATCACTCAGGACCTAAAAATCCAACAAATAATTCCATCCAAATCTTTCCAAGAGGAGCAATGTTTTTGTGCATCTCATGGGTTTGTCAAAATTATCATGCATTCATGCTACAGAAAAATAAAGGCATGTCCTCAGCCAAAAAAATAATAATAAAGTAAATAAGTAAAGCTCTGCCTTCAAGCCCAATGAATAAACAAATAACAAAGGTAATGTGACAGTATTGAGAGGAAATTTGAAGGTAGAAATACAGATATGAAATTATAACTTTATTAGGGAAAATTTTTATCAATGACAAAAATGCCCCTAACAATTTTAAAAAAGATAAAAGAGTCTCTGAAATTTTAAAAAGAGCACAGTTATAGCGGTAATTGGACTGCCGTAATACCTCAGCCCTATAGCGGTATTGCTATTACCGCTATAGGCCTTTTTTTCCCCTTTTCGGACTGACAGTTCTGTCTTTGCGCAGAGAAAGAAAAGTTTCTTTTTTTTTTGGATTTTTCCTCTATAGCGGCAAAGGCAATGCCGCTATAGGTTTTTTTATTTTTTTTTCCCGCTGACACTCTGAATTGTTTTGTTTTTTTCCGCAACTTTTTTTTAAACAACATATTAACCTAAGAAATGTTAGGATCAGGCAATGTAAGACGCTGTCCATTTCCTTTTTTTCATTATTTTTTCTTTTTAGCTTTTATAGTTAGACCCTTTAATTTTACAATTTATGATATTGTCCTTGCATGATTGACAACATATGATATTACTATATGTTTTTTGTTATCATTATATATATTATATAATAATGTAATAAGCAATACATTTACAGTTATCGTTATAAATAATAATATGTACGGTAATAAATTGTTTAATGTGTTAGTTTCTATAATATGCTGCCTATGGCTTAAACGATAAAAAAGATGTTATTAAATTATTATTCTTGTGTGCAAGGATATAGGAAAAATAATATTTCATATGATCAAGTATTAAGTTTATGAGAAATGGTTAAATAATAAAATAATATTGATTTCAAATAGTGAGTAATGCTAATGTTATTTCATGTTAATATTCAAATCTACGATTTAAATTTTTATATAAAAAATTGTGCAACGCATGAAAGAAAAAAATTTACATATGATATTTAAAATATGTGTACTAATGGACAAAATATTTGTCTTGACTAATTTTATAACAGGATTGTTTTAATCAAGAAAGACAGATTAATTGGGGTGGTGCAGTTATCGCAACTCTGTATCGGGGTCTTGATCGTGCAGTCATGAAATTCAAGAAGCCGCCAGGACCGTGGTTGCTTCTTTTGTATTGGGCATGGTCTTATCTTCCTGTTTGTAGACCTAGTGTAGATGAAGTGAATGGATTAGGCCTTCCTGATTTAGATTCTTGCCCGCCGTTTGCATGGTTTGTACAATCTTCTTTGAATTGTTTTATTAAATTATTCTTAAAATTAATTGTAAACTTATTTACTTCATCCTTTTTTTTACTAATGGAAAAAATACTTTGGACTAATTTTGGTAAAAAAAAATAATGTGAAATTTTTTTTTGTTTAAATATATTAGTACTTAATTTTAAAAAACACTATCTAAAGGAAATGGAGTCAACCTCGAACATTCGTTCGAAGTAGTCATCACGGAGCAGTGCAAGTTGCTAGAGATTCTTTTGTCCATTAGTACACATATTTTAAATATCATATGTAAATTTTTTTCTTTCATGTGTTGCACAATTTTTTATATAAAAAATTTAAATCGTAGATTTGAATATTAACATGAAATAACATTAGCATTACTCACTATTTGAAATCAATATTATTTTATTATTTAACCATTTCTCATAAACTTAATACTTGATCATATGAAATATTATTTTTCCTATATCCTTGCACACAAGAATAATAATTTAATAACATCTTTTTTATCGTTTAAGCCATAGGCAGCATATTATAGAAACTAACACATTAACCAATTTATTACCGTACATATTATTATTTATAACGATAACTGTAAATGTATTGCTTATTACATTATTATATAATATATATAATGATAATAAAAAACATATAGTAATATCATATGTTGTCAATCATGCAAGGACAATATCATAAATTGTAAAATTAAAGGGTCTAACTATAAAAGCTAAAAAGAAAAAATAATGAAAAAAAGGAAATGGACAGCGTCTTACATTGCTTGATCCTAACATTTCTTAGGTTAATATGTTGTTTAAAAAAAAGTTGCGGAAAAAAACAAAACAATTCAGAGTGTCAGCGGGAAAAAAAAAACTTATAGCGGCATTGCCTTTGTCGCTATAGAGGAAAAAAAAAATATTTCTTTCTTTGCGCAAAGACAGAACTGTCAGTCCGAAAAGAAAAAAGGCATATAGCGGCATTGCTATTGCCGCTATAGGGGCCTATAGCGGTAATAGCAATACCGCTATAGGGCTGAGGTATTACGGCAGTCCAATTACCGCTATAACTGTGCTCTTTTTAAAATTTCAGAGACTCTTTTGTCTTTTTTAAAATTGTTAGGGACATTTTTGTCATTGATAAAATTTTTCCATTTATTAGCTTCATTCAACCATTCATTACTCAAGTAAAAGAATGCTATAATCAACGCAATCACATAAACAAATTAACATGTCGCACAAAGCCTATAAATTAAACATTTTGCATCCCAAGTTAATTATTTAAATGCCCACATACACACAAAAGGTAAACCCAAATTAAAGCGAGAGTCAAGTTTTGTTAAGAACACTCTCACTTCTGAGTTAGAAGTCGAGTACTTCTACATTGTTGAGTCGAGGAGAAATAATGCCGGTTCGCATTTCGAGGCAAACCCATATTTAGGAGTGCTAAATTTCCTGTGTACACCAGTAAGCTTCCCTTGGCCTGCCTTTTGGTGCAACTCAACCAGTAACCTAGAGCACTCCCTGAAAGAAGCATCCAAGAAAAAGGGAAAATTAATATTCAGGGAATGGAGTATTATTTTCCATTTTTTAGAGGGAACTGTATACTATTGAACATTTCGGATACTTCTTTTTGTATTACAGACCTTTCAGTAGCACAGCACAAAGATTTGTCGGGGACTGAACTGGTACAGTAACACCCTTCCTACTGTGCTGAACTAGTAAACAGCATACCCACAATATATATTCCCATGCCAGAAAACACAATTAACCATTTTAATTATCTAAGAAAGATATAACAACTAGTAGGCCCATGGTGTGCTGCTTTAGTTTTTTAAGAGTCAATTTCCAGTAATAGAAAGGCATCTTACATTAGCTGGTCTTGTGTGTATCTAGAGTGCAGCTCACTGCACTTGCTCCAAAATTGGAAGCCATTTAAGGTGCATTGAGCGGTAAAAACAGCTGCGGCAGCAAGTATAGAAGGCTTGAACTGGAGCATTTTGTATTCTACCAAGCATAATTCAATCATGAAGAAAGATAGCAAATCCAGCTGGTTTCAAGTGTACAACCCAGTGTTAGAGGTATGCAACAAATTTAGTGTTTAAAGTAATTTTTGTTCCAATATACTTCTACAATTTTTTTTTTCTGACAAACTAAATAGATCATATTTTACAATTGCTAATGAAAAATATTAAATAGAACAATTTTTATGAATTGGGTTATCTTATCTCCTTTACCTTTTTGTCAGATTCAGCTGCTTTAAGGAACCTCTTCATGAAAACATACGGTGTTGGCACCGACATGTTGAATTGTAGAGTGTTGACCATCAATCTCTCCTGAGAAAAGCCAAATCTTGTGTTAGTGAGAATTAACTGGTGGTATTGGATAACAACAAAAACCTTCGAGTGCCTGATTTTACTGTGTAATATTACCAAATCAATCAGGGTCACACTAATTTGTAACAAAGCTATAACCAGAAATATCAAGTGCCTCATTTTAACGACCTTTCATTTTTCACATAGAGCAATTCAGCTGAAATATAAAATAGACTTTACCATTTCTAGCAATTCAGCCCTTGTATAGGCACGATCACAGATTATTATCAAGTCTTCAACAACCGGTACAGTCACCTCCTCATACTTGCATGCAAGTAGTAATGCAGTAACTCCAACTAGTTGAAGCTTCTTCCTAACAACATTTTGAAGAGCCAGAAATCTGTCGATGAGATTCACCGTCAGAAATAGGGTTTCATCTAGTAGTTCTAGTTTGTAATGCACCTGAAAAATTGGACCCAAAAAAAAATCATTAATAATATTTAATAATCATAAAGAAAAGTTTTCAGAGAAAGCTGAACTGAAGTATCACATGTACCACTTCAAACATTACAAGCTTTTAAATTCCATTTAAAACCCTAGAAACATTCCTTAATAACAGTATAAAGGAACAACTGAAATGTTACTTCTGTTTTCAGTAGCGTTTCTTATAAAAGAAGGCTAGAATAGGAGGTACACAGAATATTTGAGGGATTATAGGAGCAATTGTAATTACCTCGATGAGCCAGTCGATCAAAATACCTCTCATTCTTTCATTGATGTCAGATTGGTTTGACATGTAACTTGGATCCACACAGCTCAGCTCCTGAAAACAGTAAAAAACCACAATGATTTTTGACAGATTATACAGGAAATGAGAATTCAATTTCTGGAATTTTTAGTTCCCAATTTTCCATGTTGCTCACTTTTTAGCTGTAAGAATTGTGATGCGCATGCCCAGATACCCTTATAAAATGAAAGAAACGTTGGAATATGCAGCATTCCATTTCTCATTCATAAAGATACTTTTGAGGCATTCACATAAAGATATTTTTGAGGTTTCAAAGGAGCAACTTGAAAAAAAATCCACCCTAGTGGTAATAATTCTTTACCTCAGATCTCCAGTAAAAGTCATGAATTTCCTCTACATATTCAACCACAGCCAGAGGATCATTCACGTCTTGGCTGTCGATATCTGGAATTATCTCTTCATCTTCTTCTTCTTCATCATCTATATCATCTTCTACTTCATCTTCATTGATATCTTTCATTTCAATTTCAATCTCTTTCAATTCAGAACACTCCTACAATGCATAATATCACTTAGTTATTTGCCAACCAAAATATACTTTAATATCTGTAGCTGAAGTTAAATTTTAATTTGACATGACTTGAACTTAACTTGTATCATTTGCAAACAAGCTTGTATCCTAACAACGTATAAGGGTTGAAATTTGCATGCTTAATGCTCTTGAACTTAAATGTCAAATTTATGTAAAGTTATTCCTTACTCTACCCCAACTTGTTTGGGACTTGAGGCTTTGTTGTTGTATGTAAAATTATTCTTGTTGAACTAATTTGTAATGAATGCCAACTTAAATGGAGAAAATTGTTTCCCAAATCTTCAAAATTCCGTTTATAATAGCCCTTAAAGCAGTTATTTCAAAACCCTCAACTTTGCATATTACATAGCTAAATCTAGTTATTAGATTGGAAACTAGTACTTATAAAGCCACCAACATGTCAGCACTTGGGACTAAAGGGTTTTTTTTTTCTCAAATTTAATTGTCAAAAGGCTAACTTGAAAACAAAAAGTTTGTGACATTTTTCTCAGAAATTCGGCAAAGCTGAAAAAGGATACCACATTACTGGGAAGAAAAAATAAATAGTAGTTCGTCGACGAGTACAAAATGACCCAATATTTGTACATGGGCACTTGAAATTATATATTTGGGGTCATATATGTAAAGTGCCACTTATTTTATTTGACCTATTAAGTTCAAAATTAAAGGCACCGTTATAGATCTGGGACATGACCTACTTACCATCACTTCCATCTCAGAAGTCATTATTAGTGGCATATTGACTTCCATTTCTGTGCAGCTAAAGTTACCAGCAACCGGATTTTGTGCAACTCTCATTGCTCTCTTCTGTTGCCTATCATCTCCAATTGGCTGTTCAAATTACAATAAATTATTACTTAGAAATATTCTGTCTGATCCTAAAACCCAACTACTATTTATTTCTTCTTATTTGGGGTAAACCAAGAAAAATTGAGTAGAATTTATTTTTCTTTTTTTGGTATACATGGGTTGGGTTGGGTCGATTTTCTTTTCAATTTTTTTTTTCAGTTTCATTTCTGGTAGACTACAAAACAGGTGCACCAGTATCAAAATTTCCAGTTTTCTATTTGAGAGAACTTAATTACCAGAAAACTAGATCCGGATTGCCTCTGATTTTCTAGAGTGGCAGCAAATTTTCTGGTGAAAAACAAACAATAATTAATAAGAAACATTACAAAATATGAAGAATTTCAGAAATAAAAAAATGTATGTGTGAGGCCCTAATTGAAATTGCACCGTTAATTCAAAGTAAAGCAAATGTCTTGAAATTCAAAAATTAAAATTGAACCTTGTCATTGGGCGTTGACCTGGGAATACACCATGATTAATCTTCGGATTCACAACCTCCTTCCTGCAATTAAGATAAAGAAACAAAATTGACACCTAAAAATATTACAAAAATTCCCCAATGAAGACATAAATAATAGAAAAGTAAATATGGGTAAAGGGAACTTACTCTTGCAAAGGTCTCTTGCCGATTGCGACTGTTTGTGCGGGCCCACTGATCAGGTTGTTAATAGTTTGAAGTGCCCTTCTATTAGCATTCCTCGTCGCTATAGAGTACTTGACTCCTTCCATTGGTACTCCTTTCAAATCGAAATTTTGAACCAACAAATCAGTTTCAAAAACAGATCAAACCAAAACAATTCTACAAAAGAATTTGGATTAGAAAGGAGAAACCCAAAACCTTGACTTAATCCCCCAGTGGTCATGCTAATGGAATTCTCGTCGCTTCTTTCCATCTCTTTCGGATCTACAACAAACGAAATCCCAAGCAACGCTCTCTCTCTCTCTCTCTCTCTATCCCTCTCTCCCCAACGCCGCTCTCTCTCTCTTTCAAGAACAGAGGGATAAGAGGTGATTGTAAGAGATCAATGAAATATAAATAAATATAAACCGCTTTAAAAAATTAAATATGGAAACTAGAAATTCTCTAGAAGAGAAAAAGGTATGACGCTAATAACGGACACATAATCGGATCTCAGATCGGGGTTTTAATCTAACGGTCGAGAAAATAGAGCCGTTGGATGAGAATCATGGGATGTTCGGTTCGCGTGAGCGCTCAACGGCTATATCTACATGTGGGTTCAAATTTCCATTATGTGTGCATTTTGGGTGAGCGATAGATTTTTTAAGGGCATGTCAGCTTTTTTAAATGCGTTCGGTGTAATTGTTTCCTTTTTTCCGGATCCTCTCCATTTTCCTTAAATAACCAAGCCTCAACGGTCAAAACATCTTTGCTTCCTATTATATTAAAAGTAATTTTTTTCCCAAGTTCAAATCGAAAGTAACTATTCAAGCAAATTAAAAATTCCTAGAAGTTTGTTTATAATTTATTATTCAAGATCTATCAAGGAAAATGAATTTTTATTTGCTTGCATTAGTAATCAAGGTAACAACACTATAAAATGGTTGTTTGTATAAGTTTATTAAACTTTCCTTTTAATAAAAATTATATGAGAGCCACAAATATAATACTATATTCTTGCATGATTCTTAAATTTTTTTTTGTTCTGTTATGTTAGATTTTGTAAAATAAGTTGATTATTTAGCTACTAAATTCCTTTTAATATACAATCATTTTTTTTTTGCATTATAATATCAATGTTACTATATTATTCTTAGGTACAATGTATTTTATCATTATATATTTATTTATTCCATCTAATTAATGCTGAAAAGATAGCTCAATCTTTCAACTTAAATAAAAATTACTGCTTCAAAGATTTTTTTTTTGTTTGAAAGAATACAATTATGTTTTAAGAGAATTCACTATTTCTTTCTTACAGTTTATGTTTTCATAATAGAGCTATTATCTTATAATATTGTAGAATTCATATAAAAAACGTTGATAATAGTTTCCTATTTTAATAGTATAGTAAATAATATTTTCATTTTCATCTTAGTAATGACTCACTGAGACTGAGAAGAACTGAATTGTTAATTTCCGTTAATTTCTATCACACAAAATGGACATCTCCATTACATGAAAAGAGGGGAAGCTTTGTGTGGGTAAATTTCGGTCCCCACGTGGCTCAAGAATCCAACCGTTATCCTGCGCATTTCTTTTTGTTCCATGCAGGAAGGGAGCGTAATAATGTAAGGGAAAATTTTTTTTGTACCCCTTAAAACTGAGGAAATGCAAAATTTACCCTCCGAAAGTTCAAACTCTTGATTTTACCCCTTGAAAATTGGACCGCCTCTTTTATTTGCCCTTATGACATATTTTATGTCATAAAGTATTATTAAATAATTAAACTGATAATTTGTGACCCTTTTACCCTTATCGAATTGGAACCCATTCGATCCAGACTAAACCCAAATCTCTTTCTCTCTCATGTCAGAACCCCTCCCCTCCTCTCCGCTCAATGGACAACCGTAGTTCTTCTCTCCTCTTAATCAAACCAAGAAAAAAGCTTCAATCGCCTAACCCTACTCTCCTCTCCAACTCAATCAAACAAAAAATCTTAGTTCTTCTCTCATCTACTCTCCTCTCGATCAAACCTCCGTCGCGTTTCTCTCCGACCACAAACCTCCTCTCCGACTACGATTCATGGTGGTTAGCACCGGATTTCTCGTTTTTCTCCAATTTCTATTCTACGAAGGGTTGAGACTAGAAGCAAAGCAGAAAAATAACTCAATGGTGTTAAAGCACCTGAAACCTATGATTGGTACTGGTACTGGTACAAGTCATCAATGGCGTTAAAGCACCTGAAACCTATGATTGGCGTCTCTTTCCATATTTACTCACAACTCTACACATGTTCCGCTCAAACTCAAATTGGAGTTGTAGTACTTCGCATTCCTAGATATGACAATATGATTGCAGATCAAACCTTACTAAATTACTAATTATGCTAGAACACATAGAATTAGTACCAGAGGTTTTACTTTTCCTTTGTTTTCAGTTAGGTGCCGAGAACTTCTTATTGTTTTTTTTATTTTTTCCTTATAATCGTGTAGACTTTGTAGCGATTGTGATGGTCTATTTTAAAGAAATGTGCTCAGTGGCTTCAAATGGTTAAAAAAAAAAGATAAGTAGCAAGATCTTTATAATTGTGTACTAGCTCAGCATTTGTTTCTCTGCATGATATTCTGCTTCAGTGTGAAATTTGTTGATAATTGTGTTTATGAAATAAGCAAATAAGAGGTCTAATGTACATACTTCCATCCATTGGTTCATTGTAAATAAGCAAATAATCAAACAAAAATTAAACGTGTACCAGTTTGGAAACAGTGGTACCTACACATAACAGTTCGGAAATGTGTACCAGCTTAAAATGCATGCTCATTGTAAACAAATTTATTTATTTAACATTAAAATAAATTAAAATAATAAAATGAAAACAAGACACATAACAAGCATCTTAATTTGATAGACAATCAAACTAACTTGCCAAATAATTTGTCATTACATTCATTAATTGACCTAGTTTACAAAATGTTCCACAATCAGAATGAAATAGCATATTGCTCCTATCTATTTCTACACAAAATGTTGACTTAACAGCATATTGCTTCCATCTCAAGTAGAAACAACATCTAGACATGCTGCACCATTTGCACCATTTGTTTTTGCCCCTCTTTTTTCTACAAAAAACAAGTAGAAAAAGGAAAAAAAATTAAACATGTTATTGCAATTTAGGTATTACATTACACATGGATTAAACAATGGGTTTAGAGTCCGGAGTTCGAAAGTTGGATATGTGATTGCAGTCTCAGGTCGGGGGGCGGTCCCGACTTTGATGAAACTAGAAAGATTCTGGCTAGTGGTGGTAGATGAAATTCCAGTGCAAAAAGAAAAGAGAAGGTGCCTTCATGTCAAAAAGGCGGTTAACCTCATCAGGTAAATGATAAAGGAAGGTTATAAAGTACGCTTAGCAGCAACTCTGTCAAATATGTATCAGTTTGGCCAGGAAAGTAAGCAAGCCTTGTTCCTTTCTTTACTTTGCGATTAGTTGTCCCTCCTTCCTATCTGAGAGTAATGAAAGAGGTGGTGGTGCTTTTACCTTGTCTGATTAGTGGGTACTTGGCGTTTTTTATTAATTCGGACAAAAAATTCAGCTCACAAGCACTGTTAGAGTCCAAATAGAAATTAGAGATATAGCTTAAACTCCTAAAATAAAATCGAAATTAGAGATGTACCTTAAACTACTAAAATCGAATGGAGTCAAACTGATTTTAATTAATAAATGAAACAATGAAAATAAAATTCAGCCGCCAGCAACTCAAACTCCAAAGAACTGAGAAAGCGGTTACTCAATTGGAGCGCTGAAAGCATAGGCTAAGAGAATGGGTTTACAAAAGAAGAAGAAAAAGGAGATGAACCTCTAGGTGAGGACATCAGAGGCGGAGGCTGTGCAAGATCAATCTATGTAGAGTTATCCTTAGAGAGATCGAGGGCAAAGGCTAGAATTGGTTTGATGGCTCCGTGCGTGCGAGATAGGCGGATGGATCTGTTGAAGAGGAGAGGAATCTCGAGTTCATCATCCGTCAGAGAGAGGAGGAGGAGAAGAATAGTTGAAGAGGAGAGATCGAGCGGGTTTAGTCGATACTGGTTCGATTTGTTCTCAGCGACTGAGTTACACTCGATTGGGGTAGAATGGTCACAAATTATCAGTTTAATTATTTAATAATATTTTATGATATAAAATATGTCATAAGGGCAAATAAAGGAGGCGGTCCAATTTTCAGGGGGTAAAATCAAGAGTTTGAACTTTCGAAGGGTAAATTCTGCATTTCCTCATTTTTGAGGGGTATAGGAAAAATTTTCCCATAATGTAATCATGAGTTGGGTGTTTAACAAGTTTATTACGAGGTAATTATTGATCAAGTGTAATTAATCTTAATCTGAGGTCTTAGACAAAGGATTCTCTTCAAATGCAATGAAAAATAATTGGAATCAACTATCATCAGATCAAAATTATTATTTTTTTTATGGACTTTCATCCATTCGAGCCTCGTATATATTTTATTAAACAAATAAAATTGAGCACAGATTTATAATTAGTAATCAAATATTCAGTTTGAGAAGAACTTCCAGCTCTCAGTGCATGTATCATATTGGACGATTCAACGATTCAGATAGCGCATGCACTACGGATACGCGCGTAGAGGTAAATAATTTTTTTTCTTTTCATACACGTATTTAATTTTTATTTTAATAAACGAGGAATTTGGAATTTAATTCATAATCCTCTTATAAAGTTCATGCATAATTTCCATCTTGAAACTCTTGCATGAAATATATATAATGTCCCAATCATATTAATTAAGTACTAGTCCTATTCTTTAAAAAAGCTAGATCATATTTTGTTAAAGTTTTTGTTTGAGATGCTTATGTTGTAAAATTCTGGTTACTCCTAAACAATCCAAACAAGCCGTCAGATATTAAAAATTCGATATTATGGATATAAGTGAATTAAAAATCTTATATTGTAGCTACCTTATCTTGACAATCTTAACAACGGACATAAGTGAATTAATATAGGTATCTAACTTTCAAAGACTTGAAATTGAGAAAATTGTAGAAGAATTGCTAGTTGTTTAACATTTTTTCTCCTATTTACCTAATCACATGGTTCACATACATAATGCTTTCTCTCTCCTCAATTTACAGAAATATGTGTTTTGTGGTTTGAAAGTATATATATGATTGCTCAAAATTTGTTGAATACAAAAGCTATTATGTAGATTGTCTCATTTTTTTTTAAAAAAACTATTTCTTTTTGGTCTATCTTTTTCTTTGTATTGGGGTGAAGCTTTGGAAACTACTCTAGGCATTTTTTTTATATTAAATTTTTATGCCCTAAATGTCCACATCTCACTATTTTATGACTTTTTCAAAATTTAAAATGTAAACATCCAATCCAAACCATCGATTTTATTCTATTTAACGAGTGATGCATTTTCATATAGGTTTTGTAAATTTTGGAACTTATATAATATTCGTTCAAGAGGTTAAAAAAATAAATGGATCTTATTAACTATGATAGATTAATTTTAATACGTTCATGTTTTGGTTTTTTTTATTGAGTATCAATTAACGAGCTCCAAAATTTACAAAATCTATATGAAAATGCATTACTTGTTAAAATAGAATAAGTTCAATGGTTTAGATTTAACGTTTATGTTTTAAATTTTTTAAAAAATCATAAAATAGTAAAATGTGGATATTTAGAGGCATAAAAAAATATGGGCAATAGAACCCTCTCCATAAAAAAAAATCATTATAATTTAGTTACAACCACCGATTAAGCTGTTTATTCCAAAAACATCATAAAATTATCTTAAGATACTTTCACCTCATACTTTAAAGCATCCAAAAGCACTTAAATCGATCGTCACTAGCATATTCTCAAAATACTCTATTAATGAGCTTTAAAATCCTATCATTTGATTGTTACTATCAATTAAGTGCCCAATTTAAACGTCCAAATTTGAAACAAATGAATTATTAGAACCGTCTGAGGAAACAAGCTTTTTTACAACCTCACTCGGCTAGCACAAACGACTAGCTAGCACAAACCCTATCCAGACTTCTTTAATGGCACAGATCTAGACTTTGAATTCGGGTATTACAATTTACAACCTCACTAGGCACGCTATCGAGTCTTGAGCCTTACCTGAAGTTTACGACAACAGTAACTACAAATTATTATAAAAAAATTTTAACTGGGGACCACTAGTTTGAATAGAGACTAAGATATAATTTATGAAAAGGAAACTTCAAGTGGGCGCAGTTCAAAACTTCAAACTGCCCATAAATTAGCAAATGGAATTCAGAGACCATTGTCTGATTGTATTTCCAAGTAGTGAATTGCAATCTTACCGTATCGTGGTGTGTCGTGGCAAACACGGGTGTATTTAGTATCGTGTCGTGTCGTGTTGACACGGTTTATACATGCAACCGTGTCGTGTCGTGTCGTGTTGAGTGGAGGGAAAGGCCGACACAACACGGAAATTGACACGACACAGTTGGAAACCGTGTTGACACGCCACGATACAGTTGTGTCAACCGTGTCGAACCGTGTTAAAAATTTATTTATTTATTTATTTAAAAATAGTTAAATATATTTTAAAATTAGAGATAAAATGACAAAAAATTGTATTAAATTTTATAAATCTGTTATATAGTCGATAAAAAATAATATCATAATAATTCATGATGATACAATATAATAATTAATTAACTAGATAATAAATTACTAATTACATAATATTAATTAGTTGGAAATTTTTAATTATAGTTTCTGTATTATATTTTTATCCTTAAAATTCAAATCATCCTTTGTTTTTATAATATATTAATATTTTTATAATATTTTTTAATTTTAAGTTTTAAAATAAAATAAAATCTTGTTGTGTCGTGTTGTAACCGTGTCGTGTCAAATCGTGTCGTATTGAATCGTGTCGTGTTAAACCTTGTCAATTTTCTAAAAATGTCAACACGACACAGTTTTGACACGACACACCAACACAGTTGTGTCGTGTTGAATCCATATACGTGGCGTGTCGTGTCGTGTCAACACGGGTCCGTGTCGTGGCAACACGGTTAACACGACACGATTTGTAATTCACTATTTCCAAGTCAATTGACGCTTTTTTTACGGGGTACCAAAAAGAGGGTCTGTGTCTGGTCTGGTGTTATTTGCGTACACTGGCCATGTGCACAAGCAAGTACTGTACTGACAACTTAAAAAAGACGGGCCTAATTTAATGACATGGTTATAAATTTATCATTCATGGATGTTTATTTAGCCCCCAATATTAATAAAAGATCAAATTTGGACCATGTGATGGAGCCACTTGAAAGTACATTTGACAAAATATATAGGATGCCATTTAATAGTTCATAGCTGACGCACAAAATTCGGAGTTCTTTGTTTATTAAAAAAAATTCATTTAGTGGAAACATATATAAGAATTTATCCCAGAAAAGTTACTTGTGTTAAGCAATTTATTTCAGTTGTCAGCGGACAGACTAACAAAGTAATTTCAATTAATTCATGTTAACTCGACAATTTATAAAATATATAACCTGCATATGGTTTTATTCAAATCTAATTGTTTTTCTTTGCGTTGAGGTGTAAGTTCGAAATCTAGCTTGAACTGTAGTTTATAAAAAAAAATTAAATCCCTGAATGAAGAAATCATAATAAAAATTTCAAAAAAATTTAATCATTTCGTCTCCAAGTTTACTTAATCACGGATGTATGCTTGATGATATCGTCATTATTTGTAGGCATTTGGACCGTACTTGGCACTCAAATAACACTCAAACCATTGAATTATTTAATAGATTGCTATGATTTCCATGGAATTGGCTCTACCGTCGTTTCTTCTCTCATTTTACAGGACTTTGATGATTTCTGATGATTTTGGAGCATATAGAAGGATTCCCGACGTAGCACGCACGCTAGACGACTCATTCCTAGCATTGGAGGCTCTTTTCTCTCTCCTGGTCGACCCGACCAGTCATCTGGTCGATCCGACCAGCACCTATGGCAGCCAGGCGTCATTTTCTCTCTCCTGGTCGACCCGACCAGGAGCCTGTTCGATCCGACTGGGCATCACAACAGCAGACTTGTGCAGCTGTTCTTTCTCTCTCCTGGTCATCACAACAACAGCTGTCCAATTATCATGGACATCACGACCATGAGGGTATTGGGTTAGGTATGAACTGTTAGGAATTACAACTCAAAGAAACCGAGAAATAATTGGACAACTCATGCTTAATTCTACCGGACCCGGTGCGAAAGCATTGGTAAAGGAGTTGTTGAGTATTATGGCCCAAGTGTACCGTGGCCATAGTCGAGCAACACCCGTCTAACCTCCCTAGCGCGACATGTGCTAGTAGCAAACTCAAGGCCAATGATACCGCATTATCCTCTAGGGTGAAAAGCCCCACGGCTCGACTTGCACGAAAAAAAAGAAGAAAAAAAAAAAAAACATTGGTGAAAAATTGAAATTGCTTTTGAGAAAAGTTCATTATAAAATTTCTGAAGTTGATAAAGGCCTTTACAAATTTTTGTGGAATGTGAAAAGGAACGGGTAATTGAAATTGAGATCGCTTTTGAAATATCAAAGGGAAGCTAGAGTTCTAATTTTTGGGAAAAGACTTTACTTAGGGCCAAGAGTTGCATTAATTAAGTTGTGAACACTTAACTTGGTTTTTTATTTTGATTCTTATTTGACTCATTTGATGAAAGTGTGAGAAATTTTAGGCATAGCAATTGATTTCACGACATTTCTTGGTTTGAGATACAACTTGATGTTTAAGGTTTAAGTACAGTCCAAAACTCTAAGCTTAGGGTGTTGCTTGAGGACAAGCAAAGTTTAAGTTTGGGGGGATTTGATATCGTCATTATTTGTAGGCATTTGGACCGTACTTGGCACTCAAATAACACTCAAACCATTGAATTATTTAATAGATTGCTATGATTTCCATGGAATTGGCTCTACCGTCGTTTCTTCTCTCATTTTACAGGACTTTGATGATTTCTGATGATTTTGGAGCATATAGAAGGATTCCCGACGTAGCACGCACGCTAGACGACTCATTCCTAGCATTGGAGGCTCTTTTCTCTCTCCTGGTCGACCCGACCAGTCATCTGGTCGATCCGACCAGCACCTATGGCAGCCAGGCGTCATTTTCTCTCTCCTGGTCGACCCGACCAGGAGCCTGTTCGATCCGACTGGGCATCACAACAGCAGACTTGTGCAGCTGTTCTTTCTCTCTCCTGTTCGGTTCGAACAAGGATCTGTTCGGTTTGACCAGGGTGCCGCCATATCACATAAGGCATTATTTTTTTTACATAGAAACTAATGGAAATGGCAATTTCTTGCGCCCTGGTGCCCTAGCCTTCCATCCTTGCAACATGGGACATCCATATATACACCTCTAGACCTGAAGGAAAAGGGGACAACCTTCCATACCACAAAATTCCTCTTTCCATAGGCGTTTTTCTCTCTTCCACCATTGGAGATCATCAAAGCTTGGTTCTTTGAAGCGACGGCAGCAAGGAGACGAGTTTGGTGACCATCTTGCAACACCTCACTGCCTAGAGATCGTAGTTCGAAAACATAAAGGAGTATTCGGTTTATTCTTCTATGTTTTCTTCTCTATTTTCAATGGGCTTGTATCTTGTGATTTCTATGTTATTTGTTGTGTGTTTAAGTACTATGTTAGGCTAAATTTATGTAGTCTTAGGGGTAAGGTAGTAACTTAGGTTTGGATGTTGTGATTTGACTTGATATGATATGATATGTTTTGTTGATTTGTTTTGTTGAGAATTTTATTAATTGCTTGTTTGAATTGCTTGTGATTTCCTAATCACCTTCTAGTTGTACGGCCGCATCTAGTCAAGTCTAAGTTAGGATAAACAAGATTAGTTCAAATAAAGTATTTGGGATAAATCGTAGATCCGAAAGGGGAGATTAGTTGACACCAAAAGTGTAACTTTTAGACAAGTCCAAAAGACCTCTAGATATCCTTATGAACTCCAACAAACAAGTTTAAGTTGATTGAATTCTATACCAAAAGTTGTGAACCAATCGAGTTAATTAGGTTAGGTTGTGATTAAACCAGTTTCTAGTCCAACAAGCGACAGCTGAGGTTTAGAATATCTAGGTTTGACCAACAAACCCTAGCACAAAGCATAAACTATCATAAAGGTTCAAAATCGCACACTTTTACTATCTGTTCGGATCGAACAGACTCCTGTTCGGATTGAACAGAGTCCTGTTCGGATTGAACAGACACCTGTTCGGATTGAACAGATCCTTGTTCGAACCGAACAGAGAAGTAAACGCTTGAAAAACACCGTTCGATGCACGAAAGTGATAAGTTCTGTGTTCTAGAGTCCAAACCAAGGTGAAACCTGAACCCTAAGACGCTTTTTATACTGTTTGAAAACCCAAAAACCTTACTTTAGTTGTTTACTTTATTTTAATTGACAAAAACAACAAAAAATATCTACATTATTGCACTTAGATTTATTTCAACTATTTCTCCACCAAAATATTCTTGTCTAGCTTTTGAAAAAGGATAAGTCCAGTAATCAATTGTACCGTCCCTTGGGTTCGACCCTAAAGCTGTACTCCAAAAGACTAGTGAGGTTAGCTCTAGGTCTATAAATTTATTTGATTCCTAGGTTTTAAGCCTTCATCAAATTGGCGCCGTTGCCGGGGACGGTGTTGATATTGGATCCTTATCTTAGTATTAAGAAACTAGATCTTTTCTTTTTCTTTTGAAACTCACGTTTTCTTCTCTCTTGAATTACAGGACTGGCAGGTAATACACGAAGGAAGAAGTCTCCACCTCCAAGGGTCAAAGACTTCCTTTGGAGAATAAACGAAGAAGCCAGCTCCTCCTTCTTCACTTCTGTTCGAACCGACCAAGACTCTGTTCGATCCGACCAGAGCCCCGTTCGATCCGACCAGCACTCCGAACAGAGAGAAGAAAACCCAGCAATGGCCGACCAACTCACTCCCGAGGCCATTGCCCAGCGCACTCAGGAACTGGAAAACCTCCGTCTCCAACTCGAGCAAAGAGAGGCTCAACTCACAGCAAATCGGAACGCTCTCGCAGGACAACGAAGGGATTTCGAAGACGAGCGTCGCCGATGGACTCAAGAAGACGAGGGAAGCGTCCATAACTCCGACTACGAAGATGAGGAAGATCGTGGAAGGACTCTTATGGAGTTTGGCGTTCCCAGCGCAAGAAACGTGGGCGGACCAGTGGTGATTCCGGGCATCGCCGCTAACAACATGCAAATCGCCCCCAACCACGTCGTGCTTGTGCAACAAAATCCGTTCTATGGGAACGACGAAGAGGATCCCCATGCTCACTTACAAACTTTTATTGATTGCACTAGATTGATTAAGTTTAATGGTGTTCCTCAACAAGCAATTAGGCTATTGTTATTTCATTTCACCCTTAAGGATCGAGCACAAAAATGGTATAAAACATTGAAAAAAGGGTCAATTAGGTCTTGGGATGAAATGGCACAAACCTTCTTGGATAGGTATTTTCCTTCGGATAGAGCGGACAAAATTAGAGCTGAATTGAATAATTTTGCCCAAAACCAAAATGAATCAATGAGGGATGCATGGGAACGGTTTAGGGATTTAGAAAATTCTTGCCCACATCATGGGATTCAAGAATGGATGCTCCTTAAATCATTCTACACTGGACTTTATGACAATATTAAAATCAATCTTGATTCTCTTTCAGGTGGGGCATTCAAAAGACTTGATACGGCACGAGGGCGAGATTTACTTGATTATTGTGCAAGAAATTACACATGGTACCCTCTACTCATTCCCCGCCACTCAAGTAGTTCGAAGCAACAAGTGCACGCAGTTTCAACTAAGGAAGCGAGGATAGAGGAGCTAGAAGCTGAACTTGCCGCTTACCAATCGGCTCAAGGAACACATCTCCATTCAAACCAATGCGGAGCGTGCGGCGAGGAAGGACATACATCTATCAATTGTCCTCTTGCCAAAATTGGTAACGGAGGGGCCCAAGTGAACTACCTACACAATGGGCCCCCTTACGGTTCAAAGTACCAAAATAGCCCTCCAAATTTGTATAGGAATGCCCAATTCAATAACAACAATAGAGACCAATCATTTCAAAAGAAACCTTTTGTCGAAAGGGAAGAAATTCCAATTGTTGTTCAAGAATTCATGAGTGAGCAAGAAAAGATTAACAAATATGTGGCTTTAGGGTTAGATGAATTGAAGGCCACCACCGACGAATTGAAAGCTACCATCAATGAATTCAAGGGAAGTGCAAGCACCTTGCAACGCTTGGAGCGCATGATGGAAGCACACTTCTCCCGACCACCTGGCAAGCTTCCAAGCCAGCCTCAAGTCAACCCTAGTGCAGAGATCAAGTCCATACATATCTTGCGAAGCGGCAAGGAGTACCAAGACCCACCCGTACCACCAAACGAGGGAAACAGCCTCTCTGTTCGGTCCGACCAGAATCCTGTTCGGTCCGAACAGGAAGAACCAGAGAAGATGCAACCAATTCTTGAGGAAGTTTTGGCATTCCCTCCACTCCATGAGGCATCCCAGACACAAGGCACCATTCCTGAGCCTGAACAAGCTGAAGAGGTGCCACTTGCATCCTCTGTTCGGTCCGACCAAGCTCCTGTTCGGTTCGAACAGAGCACAAAAGTGGTCCAAAGCAAGGGCAGAAGGAAGGCACAACAACCTGAGTCAACCTATAGGCCACCTGTCCCATTTCCTCAGCGACTTGTGAAGAAGAATGAGGAAGAACGATTTCGAACTTTTTGGGAGATTCTCAAGGAATTGAAGGTCAACATTCCATTCACAGATGTCATAGCTCAAGTGCCGATCTTTGCAAGATTCTTGAAGGAGTTATGCACGGGCAAGAGATCCATGGAAGAGCTCAAAACAGTGGCCCTATCACACAAGAGTAGCGAGGCTTTGAAAAGCAAGATGCCCCCAAAGCTTGAGGATCCGGGTAGGTTTGCTCTTCCTTGCACTATTGGAAACGCAACAATCAAGCAAGCCTTGTGTGATATGGGGGCTAGTGTTAGTTTGATGCCCAAGTCGGTTTATGAAAAGATTGGAATTGGTGAATTGACACCCACATGCATGACATTGAAGCTCGCTGATTCCTCAATGCGGTTGCCCTTGGGTGTTATTAAAGATGTGCCCGTTCAAGTGGATAAGTTTGTCATACCGGGTGATTTCGTGGTTATGGACATGGAAGAAGACAAGGAGGTGCCTATAATTTTAGGACGCCCCTTCCTTAGAACCGCCGGTGTGAAAATGGATGCCCGAGATGGGACGATTTTGGTTAGAGTTGGAGGAGAGAAACTCCGCTTTTCAATTGATCATGCCTTGAAGTGCTCCGACCCCGCCAACAAGGGTCATGACAAATCGCTTGCCGTCTCGCTCTCCGGATCCGATCCGATCAAGACCTAGTGAAATATGGTCAAGCTAGGGACCTAAAACAAGCGCTTCTTGGGAGGCAACCCAAGGATTTCTAAACTCTTCTCTCTTTTATTTAAAAATAAAAAAATAAAATCAATAAAAATTAGAAAAACAGAAAATATCAAAAATAGAATTTGATGTTTGTATTTGTTTGTTTGTAGGAAAATTTTGAGGAACAAACGAAGGAAGATGCAATTCGTGCTAGAGCACCATGGGTTACGTGAACCAACTAACCCCGATCGACCTCATACGGATTGCATCAAAAGATCTAGAAAACTTGATAGAGCCATCTTGGACAACGAGAGAACAAACTAGAGGCAAATCAACATATTCGAAAAAAAAAAAATTGGCTAAGTTCTTTTTTCCCTCCTATTTACTTTTTTATTCGATTGCATGCATTGAGGACAATGCTTGATCTAAGTTTGGGGGGAGGGAATAGGAGAAAAATCGAACTTTTGGTGGATTTTGGTAAATTTTTGCAATTTTTTCGAACTTTTTGCTTCTCTGGTCGGTTCGAACAGACACCTGGTCGATCCGACCAGAACATGGAAATTGCACAATTTGTTTGATTTTGGCTTGGAAATTAGTTGGTTTTGCCTATTCTCTCTCGATTTGAATTTTAAACGTTAAATCTCACACTGCTTAACCTTGTTTTTGAGTCAAACAAAAATTTTCTCAAAGAACCCTAGAATGTTTTGATATCGAACTTGTTCTTGCACCAATGGACTGAATTGGAGTATTTTCTTTAAGATTTGAACTTGATGTTGGATGCTTAGAATTGTTATGTCAATCTTAGTCGATTCTCACAAGTTTTTGCCGAGTGAACTGATTCGTATTTGACAAACTTTTGAAAAGAAATTTATCGACTTTGAAAATTGAAAGATGAACTTTGTCTTGTTGAAATTGCTTTTTAATCGCTTGAATCACCAACAAGCAAAAATAATGGGACAATAAATCAAAATAGCTGTGAAAACGAGGACGCACTGAGGCCTTTTTCCACCAACTTAGCCACAAATTGGAGGGTATTGGGTTAGGTATGAACTGTTAGGAATTACAACTCAAAGAAACCGAGAAATAATTGGACAACTCATGCTTAATTCTACCGGACCCGGTGCGAAAGCATTGGTAAAGGAGTTGTTGAGTATTATGGCCCAAGTGTACCGTGGCCATAGTCGAGCAACACCCGTCTAACCTCCCTAGCGCGACATGTGCTAGTAGCAAACTCAAGGCCAATGATACCGCATTATCCTCTAGGGTGAAAAGCCCCACGGCTCGACTTGCACGAAAAAAAAGAAGAAAAAAAAAAAAAAAACATTGGTGAAAAATTGAAATTGCTTTTGAGAAAAGTTCATTATAAAATTTCTGAAGTTGATAAAGGCCTTTACAAATTTTTGTGGAATGTGAAAAGGAACGGGTAATTGAAATTGAGATCGCTTTTGAAATATCAAAGGGAAGCTAGAGTTCTAATTTTTGGGAAAAGACTTTACTTAGGGCCAAGAGTTGCATTAATTAAGTTGTGAACACTTAACTTGGTTTTTTATTTTGATTCTTATTTGACTCATTTGATGAAAGTGTGAGAAATTTTAGGCATAGCAATTGATTTCACGACATTTCTTGGTTTGAGATACAACTTGATGTTTAAGGTTTAAGTACAGTCCAAAACTCTAAGCTTAGGGTGTTGCTTGAGGACAAGCAAAGTTTAAGTTTGGGGGGATTTGATATCGTCATTATTTGTAGGCATTTGGACCGTACTTGGCACTCAAATAACACTCAAACCATTGAATTATTTAATAGATTGCTATGATTTCCATGGAATTGGCTCTACCGTCGTTTCTTCTCTCATTTTACAGGACTTTGATGATTTCTGATGATTTTGGAGCATATAGAAGGATTCCCGACGTAGCACGCACGCTAGACGACTCATTCCTAGCATTGGAGGCTCTTTTCTCTCTCCTGGTCGACCCGACCAGTCATCTGGTCGATCCGACCAGCACCTATGGCAGCCAGGCGTCATTTTCTCTCTCCTGGTCGACCCGACCAGGAGCCTGTTCGATCCGACTGGGCATCACAACAGCAGACTTGTGCAGCTGTTCTTTCTCTCTCCTGTTCGGTTCGAACAAGGATCTGTTCGGTTTGACCAGGGTGCCGCCATATCACATAAGGCATTATTTTTTTTACATAGAAACTAATGGAAATGGCAATTTCTTGCGCCCTGGTGCCCTAGCCTTCCATCCTTGCAACATGGGACATCCATATATACACCTCTAGACCTGAAGGAAAAGGGGACAACCTTCCATACCACAAAATTCCTCTTTCCATAGGCGTTTTTCTCTCTTCCACCATTGGAGATCATCAAAGCTTGGTTCTTTGAAGCGACGGCAGCAAGGAGACGAGTTTGGTGACCATCTTGCAACACCTCACTGCCTAGAGATCGTAGTTCGAAAACATAAAGGAGTATTCGGTTTATTCTTCTATGTTTTCTTCTCTATTTTCAATGGGCTTGTATCTTGTGATTTCTATGTTATTTGTTGTGTGTTTAAGTACTATGTTAGGCTAAATTTATGTAGTCTTAGGGGTAAGGTAGTAACTTAGGTTTGGATGTTGTGATTTGACTTGATATGATATGATATGTTTTGTTGATTTGTTTTGTTGAGAATTTTATTAATTGCTTGTTTGAATTGCTTGTGATTTCCTAATCACCTTCTAGTTGTACGGCCGCATCTAGTCAAGTCTAAGTTAGGATAAACAAGATTAGTTCAAATAAAGTATTTGGGATAAATCGTAGATCCGAAAGGGGAGATTAGTTGACACCAAAAGTGTAACTTTTAGACAAGTCCAAAAGACCTCTAGATATCCTTATGAACTCCAACAAACAAGTTTAAGTTGATTGAATTCTATACCAAAAGTTGTGAACCAATCGAGTTAATTAGGTTAGGTTGTGATTAAACCAGTTTCTAGTCCAACAAGCGACAGCTGAGGTTTAGAATATCTAGGTTTGACCAACAAACCCTAGCACAAAGCATAAACTATCATAAAGGTTCAAAATCGCACACTTTTACTATCTGTTCGGATCGAACAGACTCCTGTTCGGATTGAACAGAGTCCTGTTCGGATTGAACAGACACCTGTTCGGATTGAACAGATCCTTGTTCGAACCGAACAGAGAAGTAAACGCTTGAAAAACACCGTTCGATGCACGAAAGTGATAAGTTCTGTGTTCTAGAGTCCAAACCAAGGTGAAACCTGAACCCTAAGACGCTTTTTATACTGTTTGAAAACCCAAAAACCTTACTTTAGTTGTTTACTTTATTTTAATTGACAAAAACAACAAAAAATATCTACATTATTGCACTTAGATTTATTTCAACTATTTCTCCACCAAAATATTCTTGTCTAGCTTTTGAAAAAGGATAAGTCCAGTAATCAATTGTACCGTCTCTTGGGTTCGACCCTAAAGCTGTACTCCAAAAGACTAGTGAGGTTAGCTCTAGGTCTATAAATTTATTTGATTCCTAGGTTTTAAGCCTTCATCACTTGATTTAAAATGTTTATTATCTTTTAAATTGAATTATAATTGAAGAGTACCATGCCTTGTAGTTTATTTTCCATTCAAATAATTTTGCAGCAGGTCAAACAATCTTCGAGTTTCCTATAAATCTATTTTTTTTTATTTGTAGAAAACTCGACAGTGGGCATATATATAATCTAATTCTCACTTCATCTTTTTTTTTTAATCTAGTCAAAGATAATTCAAAAAATCCCACCGAAATTCCATTAAAAATCACAAAATTATCTGTAGTTTAGAATTCCCTTTGAAGGCAAACCGCCTATAACTCAGAACACTTTAATTTCATCACTGCCAACTTACCATAAAAAATCTTCAAACACCAGCAGTTCATACGTCTCTCTATCCTCCCATGTAAAGTAAAATTGATAAATTAGCAGAATTCTTCTTATTTAAGTTTGTGCTAACACACTTAATTAATTTGTTAATTAAAAAACAGAGGAGTTAACTTAATGTAAATTTTCGAGCTGCTTGCAAAAAAGCTTGAGCCTCAGAACACAGATCAAGGTTCGGCCGAGTTGAAGAAGCGAGAGCAGCTCACTAAAATTTTTAGTTACTTTGTTTTTCTTCTTTCTTTTTGTGCGTACATTTGGTAGCCTCTACCAATTTTTTCTAAAAAATAAAACACCAAATGGTCCAAATCTGTTCATTTTAATGACGAATTTTCTAACGAAATGAAATGAAATTTCAAATTAAAAAAAATGAGATTTTGATCGGCATCTTAGTGGAAACAAACATTCGGATGGAAAAATGAGCAGTGCCATATTGATCTTATTCGTGGGAATTTTGAGCAGCCGTTATGCACCGAGTCTAAATAAATTAATTTTAGAGTGAACAAACAGACATTACAGAGAGATGTACAGATCGTGAGCAAACTTTTTTTGCATGTTATATCTGGCTTCGTTTGGATGGTGTGGGAATAAGAGAAATAAGAGAATAAGTATTGGAAGTGTGTAACTTTGTGAAGAATTTGGATTGTTTATAATAAATTTAAAAGTAAGAAGAAGTTATTCCCTTATTCTCTTACTCATCCAAACACAGTCCTATTAGTATGCATGATAATATGTAGTGGGTCAAATTACGGAAAAACAAAAGAGGATTTGACTACCCCTCGGCCTCGGCTTTCTTAGTCACTTTCACTGTTGTCCTGCTTGATAAATTGGTATATTTTTTTTTCTTAAAACAAAATATATGTCAACGTAAACAACTAGAATAAATTCATCAGATACATATTATAAAAAAGAATTTAGTTAAAAAAAATATAATTAATTCTAATTTTCTTTGTGATATCGGTCGATGTAACTATAGACATCCGGAACTCATGGCATTTCCGAGTACAAATTTCAAAGGTAAACTAAACTGACATGTGAGTTACCTTTCCCATTTCAATTTAGTTATTTTATGTAATTGTATTTAATATGCACTATAGTACATAGGGCATTCCGTGCACCGCGAATTTTTCGGGAGTATTTTTGTAAATGGACAAATATAATTTAACCAATCTAATTTACATATTGAAATCTCATAGAAAATCAAATTTTACAATTTTTGAGATTTTATTACTATTTTTTCCGAATTTTTTAAAACATTCCATTTTTGAAAAATTGTAAATAGTACAACATTCCAAAAATGGCATGCTTTAAAAAATTCGAAAAAAATAGTAATAAAATCTCAAAAATTGTAAATTTTGGTTTGGTATGAGATTTCAATATGTAGATTAGATTGGCTAAATTAGATTTGTCAATTTACAAAAATATTCCTGAAAAAGTCCGTGGTGCACGGAATGCCCTATGCACTATGATGCATATTAAACTTTCTCTCTATATATATACGTTTATAATATTGAATGCTTTTACTATTCTAATCAATAATAAATTAATTTCAACCATGACGATAGGCAAGTGTAAATAAAGTGAACTTGACTATACAATAGGTGATAGAAACTGTGTTAGTAAGGCAAGAAGGCTGCTGTAGTATGAGGTTTTTCATTAGTTTAACTTTAAAGAGCAGAAAATATACAGAGTGCTGGTACAAAAGGTGTCTTGTACCAATTTAGTTTTCAAGTTTTAGATAGTGGTTTTGTAATCTTTTGTAAGGAACTTTGTTTCAATTTTTAATGAAAGGACATGAGGCACCTTTTTCAAAAAAAAAAAAAAAAACAACCATGACACTATACGATATTTTGTGATTTTTTTTTATAAATATATCAAGATATCAGTAAAAATTGTGGTAACTAGCAGACTTTTAAATTTTGAATACACGGATTTCAATATGTCCAACAAAAAAGAAAAACATAATTCAAGACGCCATGGACACTTTTTAGTACATGGACACTTTTTAGTACATATATACGCATCAATTTATTCTAAATTAATAAGTATTCTTTTTTCCCCACAGTTTTTTATATTATTTCTATTTTGTTTTCCAAAAAATGTCCAATTTCTATTGGAAATGAAATCTGGTCCCGCACAGGACGGTACAACGCATCCATCTGCATCGTCTGATCTGATTTCCATAGTTAAGGGATCCTCGTGCATAATACCAGATCGATAGACCTAAACCATTCAGATCAGATCGAACGGTGTAAATGGGTGCGCTGCATCGTCTTGTGCGAGACCAGATTTCATTTCCAACAGTCTATAAAAATTGGACATTTTCGGGAGAACAAAAATAGTAATAATATAAAAAACTGTGGGAAAAAAAAATAATACTTATTAATTTAGAATAAATTGATGCGTATATATGTACTAAAAAGTGTCCATGGCGGATTCGTCCAGTTGACCCTATCTTTTTTTTTTTTCTAAATTTGACAGAGAATTCATTTGTGTTTGAATGCACAAGAATAAGAATCCGGATAAGAATAAGTTCCAAATTTCTTATTCTTGTGCAACCCAAACAACACAAGAATAAAAAATTTGGGCTTATCCGGCTCCTTATTCTTATACTAATAAAATTATGAAATTTGAATAAAAATAAGAAATTTTAGAATTTCGTGCCAATTCTTATTCTTATACTTATCCGGCCTCTATCCAAACACACGTATTTATTTTACGTACTCTGCCATTATTTCGATGAGCATAAAAATATGATTTGTTATCCAATCAGATGCTTATTGATGCTTATTGATGAATTTAAATCCCATTTCATTCTACCAAACTTAAATGATAGGATAGGTAAGTAGACCTGCCAATTTCGTTAAGTTTTGAATGTTTTCGTTTCGTTCTGTCCAAATGGAACGTTAAACGAAAGAGAAAACTAATTTCGTTTTTTGAAAACAGAATGGAAACATAAATGAAAGAAATAAACGGAACGTTAAACGGAACACAGAAATAAACGAAAATGGATTGAAATTAATAGAAATTGAAGGACAACACGTTAAATGGAATAGAAATATGTTTCGTTTGACGAAACGAAACGGAAACGAAATATAAATTTTGTTTCGTTACCAAAACGGAATGTAAACGGAACACTAAGTTTCCGCTTCCGGTTTTAACGTTTGACAGGTCTAGATAGGAGGCGTGACCCGTTGCGTGTTGGATCTACAGACAAGTGACACGTGTCAAGTCTATTCGATCTCCTTGCCAGGCTGCCGGCACACAAAAAACGACTCTAACATGGAAACAAACTTGGCAGTTGCCACCTTTAAAAACGCAAATCTAGCGTGCTCCCCCCACAGGGGAAGAGGAAAACACGTGATCTCTCCTCATGCATCAAGATTAGTGCGTTGGATGTCGGATAGAGGATCCTATCATCAAATTTAAAGTGGTTGTTGCTACCTATGATCACTATAAATACAAAGTCTTTTTTAAAAATATTATTAGCAATATATATGTGCCAGTAAACCAGTAAAAGTGGATTATATATAGCGAATAATCATACTACATAGTAATTTTTTTATATTATTTAAAATTTATTGATCAAAATAATAAACTTTTAAAACAATATAAAAACCACACAAAGAGAATAGAAGTTATTAAGAAGAAGAGAAAAATACATTTAGACATTACTAAATTGGTGTTTTTTATTCGGTATTACTTTTTCCTTGTTCATGCTCTTTTGGTGCTATCATAAAACTTACTAGGTTTTAGCTATATATATATATATATATATATAGAATTTTGCTATGGTGAGTTGCAACTCACCAAAGCGTCCGTGAGTCGCGCTCAAAATTTTAAAATTTAGTTCAAAATGACCGATCCAAACCGTCTAATACGATCTCCCTATTTAAATCTCCATGCAGACCAAATTTTATATTTTTTCGAAATTTTTAAGTATTTTTTTGAAATTTTAGAAAATCATTAATCTAATTAGTTCTGAACCGTTCAAAAACAGCAGTTTTTAAAAATCCGAAATAAATACTTAAAAATTTCGAAAAATATAAAATTTGGTCTGCATGGAGATTTCAATAGGGAGATCGTATTAGACGGTTTGGATCGGTTATTTTGTACTAAATTTTAAAATTTTGAGCGCGACTCACGGACGCTTTGGTGAGTTGCAACTTACCATAGCAAAACTATATATATATATATATCTTCGATCGATATTCAAATGTTTCCTTTTTTTTTCCGCCTATCAAACTTGTTTTATTATTTGTTTGTTTTTTTCCTTCTTAAAAAATGATTGAGGCGTGCTAATTGACAATTTTTAGGACAAACCCACGCCGCATACACGAAGAAGAAGTGTTTCGTCCTATTTTGGGTTTAAATTGTGTGCAAAATTAATCTCAATATAAAAAAGTACATGTTGTCTCCCTATTCACTAGCGAGCCTCGAACTAGCTAGTCATCCTTATGGTTCTAACTGAACTTAGGTTTGAAGATTTTAAAATATACAAAAACAGCTTCTATTTTGTAAATCATTTGATTTTAGAATTGGATCAATACAATATATATATGCATGCTTGCATGCAAGTAAATTAAGATTTCAGATATCTCATTGAGGAGTCAAAAGCAAGAACTTTAATTTGTTTTGTAATTTAGTTGTATGCCCGTAAAAAATAATTTAATTACCACAACAGCCAGATAAGGCCAGAAATATAAATACCAGACCAAATAACTAAAGGACTAATTAGTCAAACTTTCATAGAAAATACATTGCAAAATATATAACAAACTTGAGGAACAATAAGATACAGAAATCAGAATTTCATCAGAAAATTAACAAGCAGTTTGCTTTTATGTAGCTTTTAGTACATATATAATGGCAACTTTTTCACTGTAATTTTGACCTTTTATTAATTAAATATTAATTTATATATCGTTGCTGCTAATTAGCAACTTGTCAACAAGCCCCTGAAAATTAAAGAAGAAAAATCAGAAGCCCAAAACTCAGCAGTTAAAAGGGAACGTTTTACAAATATGTCAGTGTCTTAGTCATTTCATTTCCATCGGTTCTATGGAAATAGCTCAATATAACATCTGAGATTCTGAGCTTAACCTATTCAGTACGTACTTCCAAATTGTAAAAAGCACCAATGACGAAAAGCGAAACTACACGATGAGTTCCGATGGCTGCCGGCTGAAAAGCAGTGGCCATGCCCATGATCTTTTCTCTTGGCTGGAAATTGCACTCACGAAGGCTTGGTCATGATTCTTTTTAAATGAGGGAGTTGCATAACCCATTGGACCAGATGTATAAACTGTCAAAACCGAAATAAATTGTTAGCTGCTAAAATGACTTAATAGTTGTAATGTTTTCTCAAAAAGTTGCAACGAATTTTCATGTTCTTAGCTCGTTCTAATTTATTGATTTGCCTATAAATTAAAAAGAGGTCTTCCAATCGAGACGCATAATTTAAAAATCTAGCTAAAGTTTCTTTTGCGTGATCTATTAAATCTCGTGAAAATTTTTTGAGTTTGAGCTTTAAATTTAACCAAATCCTTTAATATATAAATATACATAGCCTTAAAAACTCACCTTACTGGCTAGTGTGCAACTGTGCAAATCGTGCAGAAAGTGTATAGCTTGAGCGTTACATTTCTGCAGGTCTATTGAAGAGATTTCAATTGCTGCCTATTTTGAAATTGTAATCATTTTTTTGTCCCAAATAGAAAAGCACCCAGCACCCGGCCGGTTCGAGTTTCTGAAATTTAGGGCCCGGATCGAAGTCCATGAAAATGTTTTGTTTGTTTATATTTTTTCTTTTTTTCATTTACCTTTTTTTTTGTGTGCCCGGATATACCATTGAATTGTGGTATGTCTTAGCTATAGAAAACTGATTGTGCCAAAAAATATATAAGAATTGATCAAAAACAACAGCCTATATATATATATTAGCCAATTTTCTTTTTCAAATGACAGTGGGAAGTATATATACAATGTGTGTTTATAACTTATAAGTACTTAATCTTTGATATTTCAGTTAAGTAAAAGCAAATGTGAAGAAGGTATGAAAAACGCTTAATTTGTTGACAAACTATGTGCTATATGACTAGATTGAATGAAAAACAATTCTGAAAATCTGGATAAAGTTTGAAATGCAAATTGCCCTCATGTAATTTCTTATAATTTTACTTAATATCCTCCTAAAATAAGATGTATCTAAGTGAAAGAAATGAAAGTAATTAATACTTCTGTTCATCGAGAATATGCGATTGTGTATTACAAAAGTTAGGGTTCTACATCAAATTATTCATTTATGCAAACAAAAAATTATTCCAAGAACATTTGTAGTATGTAAATCTTACATAAGTACATAACTGAGAATAGAAATTTAGCACTAATTAATTAGCTGTCACTTGTCACTCCCGACTTCTAATTTTGATATGATAATCAAATTAACTCTAAGTGCCGAAAATTTTGCATGTTGAAAACGATTAAATTAGAAGTGGGTTAACAATTGCACCACCAAATGCAAGAATAAATTGCCCAAATCAAGTCAACAAGAATTCTGAACTTCGTAAACAAAATAAAGAGAATTATTGTCAATAAAGTCTATTTTCATCACTCTAATGCCTGCAGATGCTAAAGGAACTTCAGAACGAAGAACTAATTAGCGCACTATAACACAAAATAGGACTATCGGAGGCAGTGATATAGAACAATCTGATTAACCAAGTAAACAACAACCAAAGAAGATCAAAATGTAATAAGTGAAAAACCCTAAAATTGATGTTCACCATTGATCAGTGATAAATGGTTTTCATACTTAGTATTTCAACCATTTATAGGTCTTAATTTCTTGATTTTATGTGTTTTTTCTAATGTTTAACTGTTAATTTAGGCTAGAAGCTAGGTACTGCCATGGTTGCTTCATTTTGTATAGGATCTACGCGATGTGGCTACTCGACTCGACATTTGGAGCGATTTTCAGACTGGACCTGCGACCCACAGATCTCACCAGCGACCCACAGGGAGGCAGCGGGTAGCAGATGTTGACTGGCGATTTAGGAGACTTCAGCGGGTCGCTAGATGCAGCAGCGGGCCGCTGGAAGATGTTAACCGACAGACAAAAATAGCCAGCCAGATTTGCTATCTTCTCCATAACTGCCTGAGCCAAATTTAGAGTCTCTACTTGCACGACCTCCACCATCAGGGAACCGCCAATGAATGTTATATAAGGAGGAAGCGTTGAAGACAGAGGGGTCGGCAATTGAGAGGAAATTTTCTGGGTGAAGGGAGAACGATTCTGCACAGGTCCAGCGGGTCGCCAGAGACATCTGCGGGCCGCTGTCGAGTAGCAGAAGACAGAAAGAAGGGATCAAGTTGCTCTTCTGTTGTAACTTTATTTCTTTCTTATGTTTTCTTTTCTCTTTGATACTTGGATGTTCTGTTTGATGATTTATCGCGAGTAGATACCTTTTTAGGGGCCATGGCAGTGAACCTTTAGTTTATGAATTGATATTGTTATTTAGTTGATTTCTTAGTTGCATGTTGTGTTTTATTTCCTTTCTTTAATTGCTTATCTGATTGGAATTAATTGATTAGATTAGTTTGTTTGTATCCATCAAGTATAGGCCTAGCTTGATTAGATAGATAGTTAAGTCCAAGCTTCTCTAAGAAATTAATATCAATTGTGTTAACTTGAAGGGTTATAATCGAAAGATTAAACCAAGGCTGATTAACGTGAGTTATAAGTCTTTTCTAACAGCGAAAGCGTAAGAATTCATAGGTTAGAAAGGTATAAACCCGTAGCAACTAGACCACGAAATGAAAGTTGAAGTTTAGTTCTATTTGATAGATTTGAAGTTAGTTGAATCGAATTCCAGAAACAAAAACGAGAGTTTGATCTGCAGCACTTCAACAAAAACCCAACTCTATACACAAAGCAGCATTTAAATCAACTAAGTAATAGTCTCAGCTTGACACCAGCGGGCCGCTGAGTGAACCAGCGAGGTGGTCTATGCCCGCCAAGTAGCCAGCGACCAGCTGATCTGTCAAGCGACCTGAGTCCACTTTAGCGGGCCGCTACGAAAGCCAGCGGGCCGCTAGGACTGGAATAAACTGAAAGAATTAGCATGCCTTAAGCCCCTTACTTCTAATTAGCCAATTAATCCATCTTTACTGCATTCTGTTTTATTTAATATTTACTTAATTAAGTTGTTAATCTTGATACCAAACTAAACAATCTTGCAACCCTCTAGTTTAGTAGATTAAGTAAAATTGAAACTTAGTTATCTAATATCCGTCCTTGTGGTTCGACCCCTAAAATACTTAGACGATCATCGTACGCTTGCGATACAAATTTAAGTAGAATAGGGTATAATTCTAAAGCAAGAAAATCACCATCAAGCTTTTTGGCGCCGTTGCCGGGGACGGTAGCGATAATTAGGTTCAAATTTTATTTTAATTTCCTAGATTTCTTTACCCTTCTTCACTATCTTTAGCTTTCTTCAAATCTAGGTGAGAACACTGGCAGGAGGACGAGGAAACAAGAAGACCAACAGTGGAAGCACCCCTGGGACGAGGAAGCCAAGACTTTGTGAAGAAGGAGTCTCTCAACCTGACCAACCACCAATTTCAGCGACCCGCAGGCAACCCCAGCGAGCCGCTAAAAAGGTGACAGAGGGCAGAGAGAAGTCTGTTGCAACCACATCGAGTCAGCCACCTCTTCTCGTATACCAGAGACGAGGAGGAGGGTCGAAGAGTGATCCAGAACAGACATTCCAGCAACCAGCGGACCGCCAGATCATCCTGCGGCCCGCTGAATTTGGGTCTGATACGATTGAGGACCCGAAACTCGAAGAATCCGACTTTTCCGACGACAACAGCATGGGTGACAACGAGATTCCCTTGGCCGACCTGGAGCGTAGGGTTCGTGAAGAGCTCACAGCAAGGGAGACTGCTGCACGTAATCGCCCCTTGCGTGAGATTGGAGCACCCGCCGCAAACAATATCGGTCTTGGAGTTGACCCACCCAACCCCCAGCGAGCAAGAGACTTCGCATTCAATCCAGGGATCATAAACCTGGTCCAGCAGAACATGTTTGGGGGAGACACGCACGAGGACGCTACCTTACATTTGGAGGACTTTTTACAATGTTGCATTCTCCTCAATTTCGACCAAGTCCGCGATGACACAATCCGCCTTACCCTCTTTCCATTCACTCTTCGAGGCCGAGCAAAGACTTGGCTAGCGGGTTTCAAGTCCCGACCCTTTGGGACTTGGGATGAGCTAGCTAAGGCCTTCTTGGACAAATTCTACCCTAGGGAGAAGACGGTCCAAATTGTTCGCAAGATCTATAACTTCCGACAAGAGAATGATGAGATCCTTGGGGAAGCATGGGAGAGATTTAAGGAGTTGCAAAGGATTTGTCCACATCATGATTTATCGGAATCGAAACTTATTAGCTGTTTTTATGATGGCTTAACTCACCTAACCCGTCAAAATGTGGACAATACTGCAGGTGGATCGCTTTTAAACTTGGGAAGTGCAGCGGCAATTGACTTGGTTGAGAGGATGGCCCTTGCACAAACAAACTACTCGACAAGGACTCAACACCAACCTCGTGGGATGCTCGAACTAGACAAAACAACCCATCTACAATCTCAAATCGATGCACTCACGACCTTGATGAAGAAAATGAATGACAAGAAGTCCACCCCCGTGGCTCAAGTCCATTCGTGTCAACTTTGCGATGAAGAGGGACATTTGGCTCCCCAATGCCCTCGTCTTCAACAAAATGAGCCCGTAGAAGAGGAAGTCAATGCCATTGGCAATGGGCCGTCTTACTTCCCTCCCGTTGGATACAAGGATAGGCGCAATCATCCGGGCTTCTCATACGCGAACCCAAATGGCGCGGCCAATCCGGGTGTTCATTTGAACAAAGGAGGAAATCAACCAAATCAACCATCTCCGCATCGAATTCAGGTTGACAACTTCATGCGTTGATCGAAGGAAATACCTAAATCAAAACAAATCCTTAGGAATCACCGATCTAATCGTTTGCAGTGATAGCTTAAGGGTCGAATCCACAGGGACGGTGTTGGAATATCAATCTTTTACCTTATTTAATTAGCTAGACGAAGGTTCAAATCAATTGAGGGTTTAATTGATGAATTGAAGAAGTATCAAATCCTAAGGTTGATCTAAGTTTGATTGAGAATGCGAGTTCTAACACAATAACACGAATTAGGGTCAATTGTTCGGGTTGCTTTACCTGGCCTATTCAGGCGGATCCGCCAGCTTCCTGGCGGGTCGCCAGAACAGTACGATAATTCAGTTTAATTAGTTTCTAAGTTCTCTAAGTTCAGGTTTTTGGCTTAAACTCTGGTCCAAATACTAACTCTCGTTCTTGATTTGGTATTACTAAGTTTTAACCTCTAAACCTTCCTAAAAACCTAAGTTTCAACTCTCGTTCCTTGGCTTAAGTTTTAGGGTTTGCTTTAACTATTCAGTAGGATATCCTAAATCTCTCGATCCTAGGAGGGAATAAACCTCTCGGCTAAGTTCCGGTTTCACCTTTTGGGTATACTAACTATCCTATGGTATGTAAGTATGAATTGACTTGAAATTTGGGGTTCTTTGTGCTTATCTACGAGGTCTGGCCTAAACCAAGTGAGCAAACCTTCAAAACAATTCAATTCATAATCACAATTCAAGCAATCAAGATCAAGTAAAGCAAAGAAATTCAGAAAAATTAGAAAACTAAATTAAACTTTCATTAATCTACCAAGTAAAGGTTCCCTACAATTGCCCCTAACAACAATTCTAAGTTAGACAAGACATAGAATCAAACAAACCAAGGTTTTTTCGCATAAACAAACAAAAGATAAAAAGAAGAGATAGAATACAACAAATGAACTTCGATTCCTCTCTTCTTCCTCCTCCGCCTGCCTTCGAACGACTCCGTCTCCTTTCGGGCGGATCCGCCTGGACCTTGGGTTGCCGCGTCGTGTAGAGACTCTCAAATCTCTCTCTAAACTTTGATTTCTCTCCAAATTTGATCTCTATTTCTTCTCCCCTTGAAATCTCCTCAAACCATGTTTATATAGGCTTTAGAATTGATGGGAGGCGCTCATAATAGCAGGAAAATGCTTCTGGACGTGATGGAAATAGAGAATAACCGTCTTCCCAAGTTAGAACTCTAAAACGGGCACTTTCTGCTAATTCAGGCAAGTTTCGGGCGGACCCGCCAGGATTCTGGCGGGTCGCCAGAAATCGTCCTGAGAGCTGGTCTGGAAATTTCAGCACTGCGCCTTGTTCGTATTTTGCCCATAATTTCTTCATCCGGACTCCGTTTGAGGTGATTCAAGAACCGTTGGAAAGCTTATGAGAAGATCCACAAGTTCATTTAATCATTTATGTCATGTTCTTGTCCAAAATCTGCATAAAAATAGGGATTATTGTAGTAACTCCTTCTTTGACACAAACTTAATTAAAACTAACCTAAATATGTTAAAATCTAACTAAAACATAGATATTTAGTTGTAATTTGAGGCCTAAAAGGATTGAAATATCTATATGAAATCCGCCGATCAAATCTCCCCAAGCTTAAACATTGCTTGTCCCCAAGCAACTATCTAAATCTAAGAAGATCGTTTAGGACCTAAATTACAATTAAATAGCTGGTATCTACAAGTTATGGGAGATTTCTCAACAATTACCATTGTCACAACTCAAGCAATTTGGATTTGGACATATCAAAAGATTTTTCAAATTCATTTTCAAAATCAAGTTTACTTAGTGACCATTGACTTTCCACAAGTAAAATCCCAAAGCAATTGCAGTCTATTGTCTATAACCTATCTCGTTTAATTTCTAATCCAATCGGTTTTCATGTTTCACAATTGACTTGGCAACAAGAAGCGGGATCTAACCCTTCCAACACAAACAATAAGTTTAACTTATTCATTTCACAAACAAGAGTCAAGTAAAACACCGCAAAAATTTTCGAAAATGCATTGAAGAACGACTAAAGTGGGGCGGAAAAAAGGGTACAACTCCCCACCCATCGTCTCCAAAGTTTTTGGGTTGGAACTTATTATTTCTCCTGGGGCAAGGAGGGTTTCCCGCGGCGGAGAAGTCGGCCAGATAAGAGTGGATTTAACTTTTGAGGATTTTTTTCCTCTTATTTCTCTTTTTTTTTTTATACCATGAATCTCTTTCTGTTTCTTACCCATGGTTTATGGAGTTCTTTTAATCCACAAGTACCTATAGCCTCCTACAGTGTCCATGGCACTGCACCGCTTTTTAGTTCCCCTTTTTATGATTTTTTTTTTCGTTTTTTTTTTGTTTTTTTTTTTGTATATTTACATCTTCGACTTTTAGTAAATTTGAAAACAACGGTGTAATTACTAACTCTTGCTGCTCATTCCTAAGTTTAACTTAATTTTGTGTCGGGAGAATTGATCTAAGGGCAGTTTGGGTATTCATTTAAGGGTGGATGCCTAAAAACCGATTTCTTAATTGGTCAAGTCATTCATTTAACTCAAAAACTTTCTTGAATCAAAACTAATCGAGATAACTTATGCACAATACTTACTATCACTTTAAAACTCTACAAGTGTTGGTCGGTCAAATTCAAATTCATTTTTAAAAACAGATTTTTGTGACATGTCCATTACTTCGTTGCTTTAAACTATGACCTTGATTATTATCAATAGACTCCCAAAACTTACCTAAATACAATCTATATGACATTAATATGCAAATCCTACATGAATGCAAATTAATAAGTCTAAATGCGATGATGCAATTCCTAGATACAAATTCCTATTCTCTCCCCAAGCTTAAAACTTTGCATCATCTCTAATGTAAAGAAAATAAAACTTAAAAGAGAGAAATGAATAAAGAAACTTATCGAATCTTTGTAGTGGCTATGAAGGATCGAGTCACGCAACATGAGCCTTGCTTGCTTTGATATATCATTGCACTTCAAATTGTCTCTAGGTTCGTCTCATTGAAGAAGATGTGCCTTGCAAGTAACGGAGATAGGTAGGTTAGGTTGAGGATAGACATCGCATAGGGGTTGGTACGATTCTACCCTTGGGTTAGGGTTTGGTGAAGGTTTGGTCAATGATAAGATTGAGCAAAAATTTGGTTCGTCGACTAACCAAGAAAAACTCAAAATCTAGTCATTGATATGGATTGGTTTAGGTTAGGGTTTAGGTCTAGGTTTTGGTCTCAGGTGGATTTCAGGCGGGGTCGTTTAGTTTCTGGCGGGTCCGTCTGAAACAGGTTTGGGTTAGGTGGTCTCGGGATAGTTTCTGGCGGGTCGCCAGAATTCAGGCGGGGTCGTCTGAATTCAGGCGGGTCGTCTGAATCCTGGCGGGGTAGTCTGAATTCAGGCGGGGTAGCCTGAATTCAGGCGGGGTATGAAACGAGATGGTTTCTCCCCTATCTTGAGACTTGTTGGATTGAGTCGATTCGTATGCTCCTTCATGGTGTATTCCCCAAGCTTGAGTTCTTGCATATGGTACGACTTTTTCAACAACCTACATCCTTCTTCCATGTGTTGTGATGTTGCGTTGAAGTTCAATTGCCCTTTCGACACTTGCATGACTTGAACGGTTGTGCTTCTAAATAGCTTGTATTATCGTCTAAAATCTGAAACCAATCAACAAAGATCAATGAGTTATACCGAAATTAACCTAACTAAATTAAACTAAACTAAACTAATGACGGAAATTGAAATTTTTTGTCTTGGGTTGCCTCCCAAGAAGCGCTTGTTTTAGGTCATTAGCTCGACCCCCTTGCATTTGCTCATCTTATCTTCACTTTTCTCCCTCTCAACGCATCATAGTTCTCCCAAAAGTACTTAAGCGGGCATCTTAAAACATGCTTGATGTGTTCTTCATTGGATGTCATCTTCCTTGGCTCGATTTGGACATTAAATTCCTCCAAGCATCGTCTAAGTGTGCTCATTAGGAAAATACCAATATTCTAGCAAACCGTCCCCGGCAACGGCGCCATTTTTTGATCGAAGGAAATACCTAAATCAAAACAAATCCTTAGGAATCACCGATCTAATCGTTTGCAGTGATAGCTTAAGGGTCGAATCCACAGGGACGGTGTTGGAATATCAATCTTTTACCTTATTTAATTAGCTAGACGAAGGTTCAAATCAATTGAGGGTTTAATTGATGAATTGAAGAAGTATCAAATCCTAAGGTTGATCTAAGTTTGATTGAGAATGCGAGTTCTAACACAATAACACGAATTAGGGTCAATTGTTCGGGTTGCTTTACCTGGCCTATTCAGGCGGATCCGCCAGCTTCCTGGCGGGTCGCCAGAACAGTACGATAATTCAGTTTAATTAGTTTCTAAGTTCTCTAAGTTCAGGTTTTTGGCTTAAACTCTGGTCCAAATACTAACTCTCGTTCTTGATTTGGTATTACTAAGTTTTAACCTCTAAACCTTCCTAAAAACCTAAGTTTCAACTCTCGTTCCTTGGCTTAAGTTTTAGGGTTTGCTTTAACTATTCAGTAGGATATCCTAAATCTCTCGATCCTAGGAGGGAATACACCTCTCGGCTAAGTTCCGGTTTCACCTTTTGGGTATACTAACTATCCTATGGTATGTAAGTATGAATTGACTTGAAATTTGGGGTTCTTTGTGCTTATCTACGAGGTCTGGCCTAAACCAAGTGAGCAAACCTTCAAAACAATTCAATTCATAATCACAATTCAAGCAATCAAGATCAAGTAAAGCAAAGAAATTCAGAAAAATTAGAAAACTAAATTAAACTTTCATTAATCTACCAAGTAAAGGTTCCCTACAATTGCCCCTAACAACAATTCTAAGTTAGACAAGACATAGAATCAAACAAACCAAGGTTTTTTCGCATAAACAAACAAAAGATAAAAAGAAGAGATAGAATACAACAAATGAACTTCGATTCCTCTCTTCTTCCTCCTCCGCCTGCCTTCGAACGACTCCGTCTCCTTTCGGGCGGATCCGCCTGGACCTTGGGTTGCCGCGTCGTGTAGAGACTCTCAAATCTCTCTCTAAACTTTGATTTCTCTCCAAATTTGATCTCTATTTCTTCTCCCCTTGAAATCTCCTCAAACCATGTTTATATAGGCTTTAGAATTGATGGGAGGCGCTCATAATAGCAGGAAAATGCTTCTGGACGTGATGGAAATAGAGAATAACCGTCTTCCCAAGTTAGAACTCTAAAACGGGCACTTTCTGCTAATTCAGGCAAGTTTCGGGCGGACCCGCCAGGATTCTGGCGGGTCGCCAGAAATCGTCCTGAGAGCTGGTCTGGAAATTTCAGCACTGCGCCTTGTTCGTATTTTGCCCATAATTTCTTCATCCGGACTCCGTTTGAGGTGATTCAAGAACCGTTGGAAAGCTTATGAGAAGATCCACAAGTTCATTTAATCATTTATGTCATGTTCTTGTCCAAAATCTGCATAAAAATAGGGATTATTGTAGTAACTCCTTCTTTGACACAAACTTAATTAAAACTAACCTAAATATGTTAAAATCTA
Source organism: Rhynchospora pubera (assembly GCA_028095005.1). NCBI lineage: Eukaryota > Viridiplantae > Streptophyta > Magnoliopsida > Poales > Cyperaceae > Rhynchospora > Rhynchospora pubera. The sequence goes on from CM051461.1 coordinate 119,170,498, forward strand.
ACTAAAACATAGATATTTAGTTGTAATTTGAGGCCTAAAAGGATTGAAATATCTATATGAAATCCGCCGATCAAATCTCCCCAAGCTTAAACATTGCTTGTCCCCAAGCAACTATCTAAATCTAAGAAGATCGTTTAGGACCTAAATTACAATTAAATAGCTGGTATCTACAAGTTATGGGAGATTTCTCAACAATTACCATTGTCACAACTCAAGCAATTTGGATTTGGACATATCAAAAGATTTTTCAAATTCATTTTCAAAATCAAGTTTACTTAGTGACCATTGACTTTCCACAAGTAAAATCCCAAAGCAATTGCAGTCTATTGTCTATAACCTATCTCGTTTAATTTCTAATCCAATCGGTTTTCATGTTTCACAATTGACTTGGCAACAAGAAGCGGGATCTAACCCTTCCAACACAAACAATAAGTTTAACTTATTCATTTCACAAACAAGAGTCAAGTAAAACACCGCAAAAATTTTCGAAAATGCATTGAAGAACGACTAAAGTGGGGCGGAAAAAAGGGTACAACTCCCCACCCATCGTCTCCAAAGTTTTTGGGTTGGAACTTATTATTTCTCCTGGGGCAAGGAGGGTTTCCCGCGGCGGAGAAGTCGGCCAGATAAGAGTGGATTTAACTTTTGAGGATTTTTTTCCTCTTATTTCTCTTTTTTTTTTTATACCATGAATCTCTTTCTGTTTCTTACCCATGGTTTATGGAGTTCTTTTAATCCACAAGTACCTATAGCCTCCTACAGTGTCCATGGCACTGCACCGCTTTTTAGTTCCCCTTTTTATGATTTTTTTTTTCGTTTTTTTTTTTGTTTTTTTTTTTGTATATTTACATCTTCGACTTTTAGTAAATTTGAAAACAACGGTGTAATTACTAACTCTTGCTGCTCATTCCTAAGTTTAACTTAATTTTGTGTCGGGAGAATTGATCTAAGGGCAGTTTGGGTATTCATTTAAGGGTGGATGCCTAAAAACCGATTTCTTAATTGGTCAAGTCATTCATTTAACTCAAAAACTTTCTTGAATCAAAACTAATCGAGATAACTTATGCACAATACTTACTATCACTTTAAAACTCTACAAGTGTTGGTCGGTCAAATTCAAATTCATTTTTAAAAACAGATTTTTGTGACATGTCCATTACTTCGTTGCTTTAAACTATGACCTTGATTATTATCAATAGACTCCCAAAACTTACCTAAATACAATCTATATGACATTAATATGCAAATCCTACATGAATGCAAATTAATAAGTCTAAATGCGATGATGCAATTCCTAGATACAAATTCCTATTCTCTCCCCAAGCTTAAAACTTTGCATCATCTCTAATGTAAAGAAAATAAAACTTAAAAGAGAGAAATGAATAAAGAAACTTATCGAATCTTTGTAGTGGCTATGAAGGATCGAGTCACGCAACATGAGCCTTGCTTGCTTTGATATATCATTGCACTTCAAATTGTCTCTAGGTTCGTCTCATTGAAGAAGATGTGCCTTGCAAGTAACGGAGATAGGTAGGTTAGGTTGAGGATAGACATCGCATAGGGGTTGGTACGATTCTACCCTTGGGTTAGGGTTTGGTGAAGGTTTGGTCAATGATAAGATTGAGCAAAAATTTGGTTCGTCGACTAACCAAGAAAAACTCAAAATCTAGTCATTGATATGGATTGGTTTAGGTTAGGGTTTAGGTCTAGGTTTTGGTCTCAGGTGGATTTCAGGCGGGGTCGTTTAGTTTCTGGCGGGTCCGTCTGAAACAGGTTTGGGTTAGGTGGTCTCGGGATAGTTTCTGGCGGGTCGCCAGAATTCAGGCGGGGTCGTCTGAATTCAGGCGGGTCGTCTGAATCCTGGCGGGGTAGTCTGAATTCAGGCGGGGTAGCCTGAATTCAGGCGGGGTATGAAACGAGATGGTTTCTCCCCTATCTTGAGACTTGTTGGATTGAGTCGATTCGTATGCTCCTTCATGGTGTATTCCCCAAGCTTGAGTTCTTGCATATGGTACGACTTTTTCAACAACCTACATCCTTCTTCCATGTGTTGTGATGTTGCGTTGAAGTTCAATTGCCCTTTCGACACTTGCATGACTTGAACGGTTGTGCTTCTAAATAGCTTGTATTATCGTCTAAAATCTGAAACCAATCAACAAAGATCAATGAGTTATACCGAAATTAACCTAACTAAATTAAACTAAACTAAACTAATGACGGAAATTGAAATTTTTTGTCTTGGGTTGCCTCCCAAGAAGCGCTTGTTTTAGGTCATTAGCTCGACCCCCTTGCATTTGCTCATCTTATCTTCACTTTTCTCCCTCTCAACGCATCATAGTTCTCCCAAAAGTACTTAAGCGGGCATCTTAAAACATGCTTGATGTGTTCTTCATTGGATGTCATCTTCCTTGGCTCGATTTGGACATTAAATTCCTCCAAGCATCGTCTAAGTGTGCTCATTAGGAAAATACCAATATTCTAGCAAACCGTCCCCGGCAACGGCGCCATTTTTTGATCGAAGGAAATACCTAAATCAAAACAAATCCTTAGGAATCACCGATCTAATCGTTTGCAGTGATAGCTTAAGGGTCGAATCCACAGGGACGGTGTTGGAATATCAATCTTTTACCTTATTTAATTAGCTAGACGAAGGTTCAAATCAATTGAGGGTTTAATTGATGAATTGAAGAAGTATCAAATCCTAAGGTTGATCTAAGTTTGATTGAGAATGCGAGTTCTAACACAATAACACGAATTAGGGTCAATTGTTCGGGTTGCTTTACCTGGCCTATTCAGGCGGATCCGCCAGCTTCCTGGCGGGTCGCCAGAACAGTACGATAATTCAGTTTAATTAGTTTCTAAGTTCTCTAAGTTCAGGTTTTTGGCTTAAACTCTGGTCCAAATACTAACTCTCGTTCTTGATTTGGTATTACTAAGTTTTAACCTCTAAACCTTCCTAAAAACCTAAGTTTCAACTCTCGTTCCTTGGCTTAAGTTTTAGGGTTTGCTTTAACTATTCAGTAGGATATCCTAAATCTCTCGATCCTAGGAGGGAATACACCTCTCGGCTAAGTTCCGGTTTCACCTTTTGGGTATACTAACTATCCTATGGTATGTAAGTATGAATTGACTTGAAATTTGGGGTTCTTTGTGCTTATCTACGAGGTCTGGCCTAAACCAAGTGAGCAAACCTTCAAAACAATTCAATTCATAATCACAATTCAAGCAATCAAGATCAAGTAAAGCAAAGAAATTCAGAAAAATTAGAAAACTAAATTAAACTTTCATTAATCTACCAAGTAAAGGTTCCCTACAATTGCCCCTAACAACAATTCTAAGTTAGACAAGACATAGAATCAAACAAACCAAGGTTTTTTCGCATAAACAAACAAAAGATAAAAAGAAGAGATAGAATACAACAAATGAACTTCGATTCCTCTCTTCTTCCTCCTCCGCCTGCCTTCGAACGACTCCGTCTCCTTTCGGGCGGATCCGCCTGGACCTTGGGTTGCCGCGTCGTGTAGAGACTCTCAAATCTCTCTCTAAACTTTGATTTCTCTCCAAATTTGATCTCTATTTCTTCTCCCCTTGAAATCTCCTCAAACCATGTTTATATAGGCTTTAGAATTGATGGGAGGCGCTCATAATAGCAGGAAAATGCTTCTGGACGTGATGGAAATAGAGAATAACCGTCTTCCCAAGTTAGAACTCTAAAACGGGCACTTTCTGCTAATTCAGGCAAGTTTCGGGCGGACCCGCCAGGATTCTGGCGGGTCGCCAGAAATCGTCCTGAGAGCTGGTCTGGAAATTTCAGCACTGCGCCTTGTTCGTATTTTGCCCATAATTTCTTCATCCGGACTCCGTTTGAGGTGATTCAAGAACCGTTGGAAAGCTTATGAGAAGATCCACAAGTTCATTTAATCATTTATGTCATGTTCTTGTCCAAAATCTGCATAAAAATAGGGATTATTGTAGTAACTCCTTCTTTGACACAAACTTAATTAAAACTAACCTAAATATGTTAAAATCTAACTAAAACATAGATATTTAGTTGTAATTTGAGGCCTAAAAGGATTGAAATATCTATATGAAATCCGCCGATCATGCGTGATCAAGGGATATGGAACAACAAGGTTCATACCGAGCTTACGAGGATAGGCGAACTCCTAGAACAAGTGGTGCACAAACAAAACTCGGTGATTCATCAGCCGGGAAATGGAGTGATGACCAAGACAGGCATGTTTCCCAGTCAACCAGAGCCTAATCCAAAGGCTGACGTCAATGCCATCACACTCAGGAGCGGCACAAATTACGATGGACCTGAAATGCCTGAAGAACCAGCTTCAGACCCAGTATCAGCGACCCGCAGGAATGACCAGCGGCCCGCTGAACCTGAGATGAAATTGGTTTCTGAAGAAGACAGTGGATTCGTGCTGGTTGACCCAGAACCAGCGGCCCACTCAACTGACCAGCGGCCCGCTGATCCTGATCCAGCCAAGCAACCAGACAAGGATGGAGCTGTCCATCAATTAACGCCGCGCCCCAATGTGCCTTACCCACAGAGACTAGTCAAAACCAAGGAGAACAAGGAGTTCAGTAAGTTCTTGCAGGTCCTGAAACAACTCTCCATTACCATCCCATTCACGGACGCCTTGACCCGAATGCCAACTTATGCTAAGTTTTTGAAAGATATACTTAGCAATAAGAGGAAAATTGATGAATGCCAGACGGTGGCCTTGACTGAAGAATGCAGTGCTTTGATACTCAACAAGCTGCCACCAAAGATGCAAGATCCGGGAAAGTTTGCCATTCCATGCAAGATAGGAAGGGCAAGCATTAGAAGGGCATTGTGTGACTTGGGAGCAAGTGTGAGCTTAATGCCAAAGTCAATTTTCGATAAAATTGGAGTAGGGGAATTGCAAGACACTAGGATGTCTCTACAATTGGCTGATCGATCAGTACGTTTACCGCTTGGAGTCGTTGAAGATGTACCGCTACAAGTAGGTAATCTTTATGTCCCTTGTGATTTTGTTGTTGTAGACATGGAAGAGGACTTGGAGGTGCCGATTATTCTTGGACGACCTTTCCTGGCCACTGCTGGAGCCATGATAGATGTTAAGAATGGCAGGATGTCCTTAGCGATCGGCGAAGAGAAAGTCGAGTTCCAAATTGACAAAGCAATGAAGATGCCCTCTCAACATGACTCTATCTTCATGGTGGAAGAACTCGACGGAATGGTGGAGGAGACAGTACTCAAGCAGCTTATAAGAGTGTTCAGCTTCATCTCCGACACCAGCGAAGAGATGGAAGAGGCAGACTGGATTTTCAATGAGATTTTGCAAGCAATTGAGCCTCAACCACCTCTCTGGATAGATGCCAGCGGCCCGCAGGCCTCTGCAGCGGACCGCCAGGCCGTATCAGTTCAGCTTAGAACTTCAACAGGAACAGTGCTCAGCCTGGATGACACCTGCGACCCGCTGGAAACATCTGCGGCCCGCTCAGACCAGGAGCCAGAGCCACCAAAACTGGAGCTGAAACAATTGCCCGACAGCCTAAGGTATGAATACCTGGGCCCAGACCAGACCTATCCCGTAATAGTCAATGCAGAGCTTGATGAGGAACAGACGGAGAAGCTCTTGAAGGAATTAAGAGCACATAGGAGAGCAATTGGCTATTCCATCGATGATCTCAAAGGACTCGACCCAAAGATTTGCACACATCGGATATTGCTTGAAGATGGACACAAACCCTCTGTTGAACACCAAAGAAGGCTAAATCCAAACCTGAGAGAAGTTGTCAAGAAAGAAGTGTTGAAGCTACTGGATGCGGGTATAATCTATCCGATTTCCGATAGTGAATGGGTAAGTCCGGTCCATGTTGTGCCCAAGAAAGGAGGAACCACGGTAATGAAAACCGAGAATGATGAGTTGATTCAAACACGGGTAGTGACGGGGTGGAGGATGTGCATAGACTACCGCAAGCTCAACACCGCCACGCGTAAAGATCATTTTCCTTTGCCTTTCGTGGACCAATTGTTGGAGCGTCTCGCCAATCACTCTTATTTTTGCTACTTGGATGGTTATTCCGGATTCTTTCAAATTCCAATCCACCCAAGTGACCAGGAGAAGACGACTTTCACATGCCCATACGGAACCTATGCTTATAGGAGGATGCCCTTTGGACTTTGCAATGCGCCCGCTACATTTCAAAGGGCTATGATGGCTATCTTCTCCGATTTCATTGAGAAGGACATGGAGGTTTTTATGGATGACTTCTCGGTTTATGGCACCTCATTTGACCATTGCTTAGCCAATTTATCGAAGATCTTGAAGCGATGCGAGGAGGTCAACTTGGTGCTCAATTGGGAGAAATGTCACTTCATGGTTCAAGATGGCGTGGTGCTTGGTCACAATGTCTCATCCAAAGGCATATCGGTGGACAAGGCCAAAGTGGAGGTCATAGAGAAGATGAAACACCCAACTTGCGTGAAGGATGTGCGGAGCTTCCTTGGACATGCCGGGTTTTATCGGAGATTTATCAAAGACTTCTCTAAAATTGCAAAACCATTGACTAATTTGACAATGAAAGATGTTGATTTCGAATTTGACTCAAATTGTGTTGATGCCTTTTGTAGGTTGAAAGAAGCATTGGTCACCGCACCCATATTACAACCACCGGATTGGAATCAGCCATTCGAGTTGATGTGTGATGCAAGCGACTATGCCGTAGGAGCGGTGCTTGGACAACGCAAGGACAAGAAACCATGTGTTATCTACTATGCGAGTAAGGTGCTAGATGAAGATCAAATCAACTACACCACTACCGAGAAGGAGTTGCTAGCAGTGGTCTTTGCTCTGGACAAGTTTCGGCCCTACCTGGTCGGATCCAAAGTGATTGTGTATACGGATCACTCGGCTCTTAAATACCTCATGAGTAAGAAGGACGCCAAACCACGCCTCATTCGTTGGGTCCTTCTCCTACAGGAATTCGATTTAGAGATTCGCGACAAGAAGGGAACAGAGAACTCAGTGGCAGACCACCTATCCAGACTCAGATGGGATGAACCCCAATCGAAACCAATCAATGAGAGCTTCCCAGATGAGCAATTGATGGCAGTCAACCCAGTACCAGCGACCCGCAGCCTGAGCCTGCGAATTGACCAAGTGGAAGCGACCCGCCAGTCTGACCTGCGGATCACCCCAACACCTGCGACCCGCTGGGAAACCCTGCGACCCGCTGGAACTGGGCGACCCCCATGGTTTGCTGACTTTGCTAACTATTTGGCCACCGGTGTTCTACCCCCAGAGCAGACATATCAACAGAAGAAGAAGTTCCTTTCAGATGTTAAGTTCTACTTCTGGGAAGACCCAATTCTGTGGAGGCTTGGAGTAGATGGAATGTTTCGAAGATGTGTTCCCCATGAGGAGATAAGTGATATTCTTGCCCATTGTCACTCATCAAGTTATGGAGGTCATGCTTCTCACTCAAAGACGGCCACAAAGATACTTCAAGCAGGGTTCTACTGGCCCTCGATCTTCAAGGACGCCCGAGCTTTTGTGCTCACATGTGATCAATGCCAAAGGATGGGTAACATTTCAAGTAGACACGAGATGCCATTGAATCCAATTTTGGAAGTGGAGGTGTTTGATGTGTGGGGGATAGATTTTATGGGGCCATTCCCTTCATCTTGTGGTTTTGAATACATCCTTGTAGCAGTGGATTATGTCTCCAAGTGGGTTGAAGCCGTAGCATGCAAGAAGGCCGATTCGGAAGCGGTGAGAAAGTTGTTCTCCAAGGTCATCTTTCCAAGATTTGGAGTTCCTAAAGTTGTGATAAGCGACGGGGGAAGGCATTTCATCAACCGCCAGTTCGAGAACTTATTGAAGAAACACGGAGTCAACCATAGGGTGGCTACCCCATACCATCCTCAAACTAGTGGGCAAGTCGAGATATCTAACCGTGAAATCAAGAACATTTTGCAGAAAACGGTTGGAAGATCAAGGAAGGATTGGGCCCTCAAGTTAGATGATGCTTTATGGGCGTACCGAACCGCTTATAAGACCCCTATTGGCATGAGCCCTTTCAAGTTGATATATGGCAAAGCATGTCACTTACCCGTTGAATTGGAGCACAAGGCATATTGGGCCACACGAGCAATTAACTTTGATTACAAGGAAGCGGGAGAGAAAAGGGTTTTGGAATTGCATGAGTTAGATGAGATCCGTTTGAATGCTTATGAGAATGCAAGAATGTACAAGGAACGAACCAAGCAATGGCATGACAAGCGCATTTTGAGGAGAGAATTCAAAGAGGGAGATTTGGTTCTTCTGTTCAACTCAAGGTTGCGGCTATTCCCAGGCAAGTTAAGGTCACGATGGTCAGGTCCGTTCAAGGTTAAGAAGGTGTATCCGTTTGGAGCTGTTGAAATTTGGAGCGAGGCTCATGGAAGCTTCAAAGTGAATGGCCAACGTCTCAAGCTTTATATGGAGGATGTGTCGAGGAAGGACGATGCGGGGGTCATACGCTTCGTTAACCCGACACCTAGCGAGACGTAGATATGAGGGGTCGAGCTCGAGACCTTAAACGAGCGCTTCTTGGGAGGCAACCCAAGGGTTTTTCTTTTTTAAGTTCATTTTATTTATTTTCAGTCAGTAAACCCAACAAAATTCAAAAAAAATTATAAAAATAAAAACAACAAAAAAAATAGAAAAATAAAAAAAAATATAAAAATAAGGGAGTGAAAGTTTTCAATGTAACTTGGCTTAATTCTCAGGTTTTCTGCTCTTCTGCGACACCACCAGCGACCCGCAGGACGCTGAAGCGATCCGCCAGGCGTCATGCGACCCGCTGCTCCAAGCAAGCTTGGGGGAAGGAGGAGCGACCCGCTGACACCACCTGCGGTCCGCTGAAAAGATCTTAAATTCAAAATCTGACGATTATCAAGGGTGTTTCTGACTTTTCACCACTCCATCTCTTCCAACAGAACAGTTTCGACCCTTACCCTCCTCTCTTGCGACCCAAGCCCTGCACCTGCGAACTCCACCGTTCTGCGCCTCACGAGCACCACCATTTCACCGGAGCCGTCGGTGACGTACCTCTCTGCCGCCTCATCGCATCCACGCATCGATTCATCGTCTCAATCCCACAATTCGGCGTAGTAGGGTTCATTCTCCACTAAGCTAAGGTAACAACTCATTCCAAACCCTCCAACTCAATTCAAACTGGTACAAGGACCCAAAACCCAAACCAAACGGTACCACACTGGTCCCCATCGGAAAACCCAAATTCTGGTCATCCTCAACCACCTCTCAGCCAGTACCAGCGACCCGCTAGACACAACCAGCGGCCCGCTGAAAATATTCTGCCAAGCCAAAACCTCAGCTAAACCCAGTATCAAAATTTAAACCCAATACCAGCGACCCGCTGGGAAGTCCTGCGACCCGCTGATACTGGGCAAAATTGAGACAGAACCCAACCAATTCGATCGAAAACAAGCCGAAACCTCTACAGATGGCTCCTAAGGTTTTCAAGAGAGGAGCTAGAGCAGTGAGATTGTTGCTGGGAGGGTCAGGGAGTGGCTCCTCTCAACCTCCAAGGAGAGAGTCACCTCCTCCAAGAAGGGAGGAGTCACCCCCGAATTTTGAAGAAGCGGAAAGAGAAATTTTTGGAGATGAGGGGACAGAGACAGAGGAAGAGCCGGTTCAAGAAACTGTTGACAGGGGTAAAGCTCCGATGGAGGAAGAACTTGAGAGTGAGGAGAGTGAGGAAGAAGAGGATGGGGATGGAGAAGAAGAGAGGGAGAGTGAAGCGGAAGGAGAAGAGGAGAGTGCTTCGGGGAGTGATTTTGAAGTTGAATATAGACAGGAGAAGAGGAGGAGGAGAGAAGAAGAAGAGGATAGAATGGAAGTGGACCCGGACGTGGTTGAAACCACTACTCGGGCAGCAATGAAATCACGGACAGCGGAGGAGGAGCTCGGGGATAACCCGCCCCGTTTTCTTGAGGCCGAGTGCAAGGCCCGTTATGAGCGCCTCAAGATTAAGAAGATGGAGAACACTCGTTTTCTAGACCCTCGAGTGCTCAAAGATCTCGGCATAGAGGAGGACTTCTATGCTTTGACTGAAAATGCCGGGATCACGAGGGCATTTTGGGAGATAGTGGAGCCCGCCTACACCCGCCTCACTATGGAGTTCCTTTGCACACTCCGCCTCGAATGGGATAAAGAAAAAGGGGAGTTCGTGGCCTCATGGCAATTCCATGGGGTCCGTTATGCCCGATATGAGAGCGAGATCGCCGACATTTTTGGCTTAAGGCGAGGCGGGTTGGATGTCAAGGACATTGATGAGGGATTTTGGGAGAAAATCACGGGATTGAAGGCTCCAAAAGAAAGGAAGAGTGTGGACATTCAAATGCCCGTGATCCGATTCATCCAAAGGGCTCTATCTCTCACCATCTTTGCGAGAGGAGAATCGGGGGCTAAGGCTAACGTGGGTGAGACATCGGTGCTGTGCCAAATGCTCCGCCGCGGCAACTCTCAACATCAAAACTTGGCACGGAGCATGCTCAAGCATTGGCACGATACAATTGCCCGCAACAAACTGACGGGGCAGGGGCAGATTACGATTGGGGGCCTTGTCACGCATCTGGCCAAGAACGTAGGCGTGGCAAGCTTCCGCATGAAGCAAAGTGCCGGGCCCGAACGCCTCAACATGGAGCTCCTTGCATCCATGGGTCACGTAAAGAAAACGCCGCGGGAGACACGTTATGTGGTGGGGGATTATCGCCTGGATATCCCCATTACATTCATAATAGGCCAGATGCGCTCCGGGGACTATCTTCTAGTCCGGAGCGGAGTTTTGGCTCTGCCGGTATCAACTCCAGAGCCTCAGCCCAGGACCAGCGGCCCACAGGAAGAACCTGCGACCCAGCATGAAGAGGCCTATTTCCACGCCAGCGGGTCGCAGTCAGAACCAGCGGCCCGCACATTTGGGCCAGGAAGCCAAGCAGAGTGGGGAAGGGAGGACTTCTACCAGGGGACGGCCACACCTGATGTCCCAGGCATCGCGGATATGCTTCACGACATCCACATTGCACAGTGGAATCTCTCCGCGGACTATGAGCGCCTTGAGGCGAAGCTAGATGCCGAAATAGAAGAAGCAAGGAGTTGGAGGAATGAACAAAGGGCGATAATGCAGCGCTTCGCGGATCGTATCTTCGGAGTGCCGGAACCACCTCCACCCCCACCTCCCGAGGATTGAGCTAAGTTCGTAAGTTTTCTAATTTCCCTCTATTTCCTTTCTTTAGGTAATTAATGGCCCTAGGGACAGAGCCATGAATTAAGCTTGGGGGGGGGTATAGAGAGAAATTGAAAATTTACGGAAAGGATTGCTAATTAGTTAGGTTATTATAGGTTAGGAAATTGCATTCATGCATTTTAGTCTCTGTCTGAAAGGCAATCAGCGGACCGCAGTCCCTATCAGCGGGTCGCTGATGGCAGGTGGGCAAGACTTAGAGAAATTCTAAGTATAGGGATTTCAGTGGGTCGCAGGACAGACCTTTGAGCTCGCTGCTAAGGCAGCGGGTAGCAGACATCACCTGCGGACCGCTAATTTATCCAGAACTTAAGAATTTCATTGCATTTTCATCTAGTTTTGTAAATAATTGCATAATTAATGTCATTTTGCATATTTAGGGAAAGTTAAGAAGTTATTCTGAGTTAACTGAACAGAGAATTGAGCAAAATATATGAGTTTTAACTGAAGGAAACAAATTGATAAAATCTTGAGTAAATATTAAAGAGTTTGCACATTTTCAAATATGACTAAGATAGGAGCAATAGCTTTTCATGAAGTATCTCAACTGAACCTAAGTTTGTTGAATTAGATAGGTTAATTGGTTAATCAAAGCATTTGAGGCGGTAGCCACCTCAAATCGATAAATTCATGAAGATCAACTTTAGTAACATAAAGGCATGATAACCAAGGAATGATCACTAGGTCTAAGGCATTTAAACCATTGTTTTAAGAATAATTAAAAATCGAAGATGTATAAAAACATGTGTCTCATCTTGAGACAAAAGGCATGAATTCACAAAAGGAAAGGGGAACTAAAAAGCGTGCAATGCCATGGACATTGCGGGAAGCTATAGATTATGGTGGATAGAAAAAACTTCCATAAATCATGAGTAAAAACAGAAAAGCTCATGGCATAAAAAAAAAAAAACACAAAACACAAAAAAAAATAATAAACGAGAAAAATCTCGAAAATAAATCCACCATAATTTGGCTGACCTCTCCACCGCGGGAAGATCTCTTAGCCCCGAGAGAAAGTTAAAAGTCTAACCCAAAAACTTTGGAATAGGTTGGGTGGGGAGTTGTACCCTTATTTCCGCCCCACTTTAGACTTATTCCAATGTGTTTTTCAAAAATTGAATGGTTCAAAGGCTTAAAGACCTAGTTGTGAAATGAATTGGTTGGATTGGTTGTTTACGTTAGTAGGGTTAGATCCCGTTTCAATTGCTAGCTTAATCGATTTTAACCTTGATAAAATGATGAACTTAGGAATTGATGAGATAAGTCATGAAAAATTATTGCAAATATCCTAGCTGCATGAATAGTTAGTTAATGACATGAGAACAAAAGAAATTGGATTTTAGTTGTTTATTAATTGATTAAAATTGCTCAAGTCTTGTTTAGTTAGCACATGAATTGACTTCTAGCTTGTTAGGAAACATATAGTTGATTGAAATTAAGCCCTGAAAACCAGAACTTGAACGTAGGAATTTGCTTGAGGGCAAGCAAATGCTAAGCTTGGGGGGTTTGATAAATGGTTTTCATACTTAGTATTTCAACCATTTATAGGTCTTAATTTCTTGATTTTATGTGTTTTTTTCTAATGTTTAACTGTTAATTTAGGCTAGAAGCTAGGTACTGCCATGGTTGCTTCATTTTGTATAGGATCTACGCGATGTGGCTACTCGACTCGACATTTGGAGCGATTTTCAGACTGGACCTGCGACCCACAGATCTCACCAGCGACCCACAGGGAGGCAGCGGGTAGCAGATGTTGACTGGCGATTTAGGAGACTTCAGCGGGTCGCTAGATGCAGCAGCGGGCCGCTGGAAGATGTTAACCGACAGACAAAAATAGCCAGCCAGATTTGTTATCTTCTCCATAACTGCCTGAGCCAAATTTAGAGTCTCTACTTGCACGACCTCCACCATCAGGGAACCGCCAATGAATGTTATATAAGGAGGAAGCGTTGAAGACAGAGGGGTCGGCAATTGAGAGGAAATTTTCTGGGTGAAGGGAGAACGATTCTGCACAGGTCCAGCGGGTCGCCAGAGACATCTGCGGGCCGCTGTCGAGTAGCAGAAGACAGAAAGAAGGGATCAAGTTGCTCTTCTGTTGTAACTTTATTTCTTTCTTATGTTTTCTTTTCTCTTTGATACTTGGATGTTCTGTTTGATGATTTATCGCGAGTAGATACCTTTTTAGGGGCCATGGCAGTGAACCTTTAGTTTATGAATTGATATTGTTATTTAGTTGATTTCTTAGTTGCATGTTGTGTTTTATTTCCTTTCTTTAATTGCTTATCTGATTGGAATTAATTGATTAGATTAGTTTGTTTGTATCCATCAAGTATAGGCCTAGCTTGATTAGATAGATAGTTAAGTCCAAGCTTCTCTAAGAAATTAATATCAATTGTGTTAACTTGAAGGGTTATAATCGAAAGATTAAACCAAGGCTGATTAACGTGAGTTATAAGTCTTTTCTAACAGCGAAAGCGTAAGAATTCATAGGTTAGAAAGGTATAAACCCGTAGCAACTAGACCACGAAATGAAAGTTGAAGTTTAGTTCTATTTGATAGATTTGAAGTTAGTTGAATCGAATTCCAGAAACAAAAACGAGAGTTTGATCTGCAGCACTTCAACAAAAACCCAACTCTATACACAAAGCAGCATTTAAATCAACTAAGTAATAGTCTCAGCTTGACACCAGCGGGCCGCTGAGTGAACCAGCGAGGTGGTCTATGCCCGCCAAGTAGCCAGCGACCAGCTGATCTGTCAAGCGACCTGAGTCCACTTTAGCGGGCCGCTACGAAAGCCAGCGGGCCGCTAGGACTGGAATAAACTGAAAGAATTAGCATGCCTTAAGCCCCTTACTTCTAATTAGCCAATTAATCCATCTTTACTGCATTCTGTTTTATTTAATATTTACTTAATTAAGTTGTTAATCTTGATACCAAACTAAACAATCTTGCAACCCTCTAGTTTAGTAGATTAAGTAAAATTGAAACTTAGTTATCTAATATCCGTCCTTGTGGTTCGACCCCTAAAATACTTAGACGATCATCGTACGCTTGCGATACAAATTTAAGTAGAATAGGGTATAATTCTAAAGCAAGAAAATCACCATCAATCAGCAAAACTGAAAAGCTAAAAAGGAAAATAAAAATACTTCCTCCTGGTATGGTGCAATATATCAAGAGTACAAAGGGCCTTCCTTCTATATTATATTATATCCTATTTCCATTTCAGGCTATTCATAACCTAATTAGCTTTAAACCCCAATTTCAGTCCAGCTAGCTAGTTAATCCTTTCCTGCATTATCCTCTTCTTCCTCCTCCTGAGGTGGTGGAAGGTTCAAATCCACAATTTGCGAACCTCGCCCCAATCCATCTCTCCTATTGTTTCCTCCACCATTATTCCCTATCCCTGTCACCACCCCAGCATTGTTGTTGTTGTTATTATTGATATTAATATTATTATTATTATTGTTAATATTGTTGTTGTTAATATTTGCACCATGAAGAAGCGCTGCAGCTAATCCCTCTCTGGCCATCATGTAACAACCCTTCTTGCTTTTATGGCTCGCACGGTGTCCCCCTAATGCTTGCTTCATCCTGAAGTGGGCCCCACAGTCCCGGCACCTAAACGGCCACTCAATAGTACCTCCGACACCAGACAGTACTTCAGCTGCACTTGCACTCGCACCCCCAGATTTGGCTCCTTGCACAGCTCCTGCATGTGGGGCCCAGTTTTCGGGAGGAACCATTCCACGCCAAGCACGATCAGGATGGCAACGCATGTGTCCATGTAAGGCCTTGGATGATTTAAAGGATCTCTGACAAACGGGACACGGTCCAAATGGACCCGGATCAGACGGGTAACCACGCTTGATCCTTTTTGTGTGTGCGGTTTGATCTGTTTGTGCTTCTTCATACCGATTTTGATCGCCCGGCACGTCAGCTTCGTGAGCTGATTTGAGCCGGTAAGGATTTCGGTGCGGGTCTTCATCCCCGCCTCCAGCTCCGGCAGAGGTGGCCGAGTGGAAGAATAAAGGAAGCATGTCGGGATGAGGGGAGCTCATAATAATTGTATTTTGTAGTTTTTGAAGCTTGCTTTTAGAAGGTTTTAATTGATGGAATAATCATGGAAGGTGAAAGAGAGAGAAGAGCTGGTGCTGGTGAAGAGAATTTGGTCCTTTATGTGGAGAGGCGCTTGGAAGCGAGTGAAACGCTACGTCGACTCCTATAGGTCTTCAAGGGAAACTCTCAGATTTAAAGTTGCTTTCTTTTTGTAGCAAACTGTGAAATGGGCTTGTAATGTCTCATTTCTTACACTTGGTACACAGACTGCTTTTATAGTAAGAGCAGAGACATTTTGGCTTCTCAAGTACTGTTCATATAGCTCAAATCCTCACCAGTATCATATAATGGATATCTCCATTAATTCTTTTTTTTTAAGAAATACTAGATAGAAGCTATCTAGTTAAGAGAAAAAAAAATTACAACAAATTAAATTAGCAAAAACTAAAGCAATCCTTGGCACAACTAATGATCTGCATTAATTTGTTTGATATGCTCTGCCTTCTTTTGTAGAAACCAAAGGAGAGGGATGAGGTTAGAATATCTTGATACATCGGTAGTCGTTGATTTTCCAACAGTTATATATTATGCAAAATTGTATTTCAAGTAAACATATCTTCTTTTATCATACTGCCATACTGGAGATCATAAGTGTCGAGTATAGATATACTATCACCAAAAAAATTTTCTCGAGTTGGAAAATTGATGCCTTAATTATTGATTCAATACTGACAATTAAATGTATGTATAGTATAGTGGACTCTCTTAATATCTGTATGTTATTTACAGTAGAGGCGATTATTATATATATTGTGAGAAAGTGCTCAATTAATTATTAAAACAAAGGAACTTGATTGCAAAGTACTCGTTAAATGGGGGGAACTGGAGGGCTATCTTACCTGAAACAACTTGAGAAGACCATGACTGCAGTTTTCTTTTTTCCTTTTTTTTGGAATGATTAACTGCAGTTAAGTGTATTTTGGGGAGCGATATGCTACGCTTGATCTCATCACTTGAGTCGAGAGTGTGAAACTGGCTTTTCAATGCCCCAAACACTTTCACTAAATGTACCCAGTTTGGTAATCAGAATGACAGAATGCTTCCTTTTGTGGTATTGGGACTAAGTACTAATTATTATCTGAATATCATTTAGATTTAATCAATCAATAAAATTCTGCCACGTGGTCAGGCCGTACACAAAATAATTAAATAAGTATGAATTCTATAGCAAAAGTTATATAGGGTTCCTACTATGAATTAATATTTTGTAGAGAATTCGTACGCGTGGCAAGACGCCCACTGGTTTAAATACGAGCGATTTTTTCAAGGACGAAAAAAATTCACTCTATTTTGAGTGTATCTTCATTTAATACATAATTGTTCATAATATATAGTAATCTATCATTGAAGAAAAATCTGATTAAGTAATGACTAGTAAGATGACCCACATTTGGTGCAAATAATTTATTCAGTAAGTTTCAAAATACTAAATGTCCTTAGAAAATAGTTGAATTTACTAATACAAGAAATTCAAACAAATGATGACTGCCGATCCAATAATTTAATTTTCTCTAAATAAAAAACTAAATTAGTCTAGGTCGTCTTTCATGAGCTTCCTCTATAGTCCAAAGATATAGCAATCGCAAGTTAAAAATATTTATTAAAAACACAAATGAGTAAAGTATAAAGCGAATAAATTGAGGAATATCAATTTATACCAGATTTATTCGCTCATTCAAAGAGAAACAAATTCGAGTATTAATTTATTCAAGTATAATTAAAGCTTAACTTCTTGATGACTTGACGGTGTATAATTATAGATAAATAGATTAAAAATTGTAATGCCTGCTATTTTCTGTTTTATCTATAGCTAACGCATCGTATCTCTCAATTGATCACTTATCCAAAAACGATCTAACATTCTAACTATTACATCGTTTATGCAGTCAACACGTAAATGGTACTAAGGCATATTTATACTATTGGGGTCGTTTGGATTACTTAGAAATAGGAATAATAGTTTCTTTTTGGGAATAGTTTCTTCCTAGACATCCAAACAAGTTACTAATGGGGGCCGTTTGGATCGCTTAAGAATAGGAGGAATTTCCTATTCCTAGGCATAAAGTATTGGAAAGTGTGTAATTTTGTGAAGATTTTGAATTGTTTATAATAAATTTATGCCTAGGAATAGTGATGAAGGCTTAGAACCTAGGAATCAAATAAATTTATAAACCTAGAGCTAACCTCACTAGTCTTTTGGAGTACAGCTTTAGGGTCGAACCCAAGGGACGGTACAATTGATTACCGGACTTATCCTTTTTCAAAAACTAGACAAGAATATTTTGGTGGAGAAATAATTGAAATAAATCTAAGTGCAATAAAGTAGATATTTTTGGTTGTTTTTGTCGAATAAAATAATCTAAATAACTAAAGTAAGGTTTTTGGGTTTTCAAACAGTATAAAAAGCGTCTTAGGGTTCAGGTTTCACCTTGGTTTGGACTCTAGAACACAGAACTTATCACTTTCGTGCATCGAACGGTGTTTTTCAAGCGTTTACTTCTCTGTTCGGTTCGAACAAAGATCTGTTCGGTCCGAACAGAGGGTGAAAGTGTGTGGTTTTGACCTTTTATGATATTTTATGCTTTGTGCTAGGATTTGTTGGCTAAACCTAGATTCACTAAACCTCAGCTGTCGCTTGTTGGACTAGAAACTGGTTTAATCACAACCTAACCTAATCAACTTGATTGGTTCACAACTTTTGGTATAGAATTCAATCCACTTAAACTTGTTTGTTGGTGTTCATAAGGATATCTAGAGGTCTTTTGGACTTGTCTAAAAGTTACACTTTTGGTGCCAACTAATCTCCCCTTTCGGATCTACGATTTATCCCAAATACTTTATTTGAACTAATCTTGTTTATCCTAACTTAGACTTGACTAGATGCGGTCGTACAACTAGAAGGTGATTAGGAAATCACAAGCAATTCAAACAAGCAATTAACATAATTCTCAACAAAACAAATCAACAAAACATATCATATCATATCAAGTTAAATCACAACATCCAAACCTAAGTTACTACCTTACCCCTAAGACTACATAAATTTAGCCTAACATAGTACTAAAACATACAACAAATAACATAGAAATAACAAGATACAAGCCCATTGAAAATAGAGAAGAAAACATAGAAGAATAAACTGAATACTCCTTTATGCTTTCGAACTATGATCTCTAGGCAGTGGTGTGTTGCAAGATGGTCACCAAACTCGTCTCCTTGCTGCCGTCGCTTCAAAGAACCACGCTTTGATGATCTCCAATGGTGGAAGAGAGAAAAACGCCTATGGGAAGAGGAATTTTGTGGTATGAAAGGTTGTATGCCCTTTCCTTAGGCTTAGGGGAGCTTATATAGTAATTTTCAGGTGCTTAGGAGGTTGCCTGGCCGTCAAGGCAAGAAAATATGCCAAAATACGAGTTTCCATGTTGAAAATACTTCCAAATATGACTTTTCGGCAGTCTGGTCGGATCGAACAAGTCTCTGTTCGGTCCGACTAGGGGTCTGTTTGGGTCTGACAGGGTTCTGTTCGGGTCGGACAAGCCTCTGTTCGGGTCGACCAGGGGTCTGTTCGACCTGAACAGAGAGCTAGTATTTCGGCCATAATTCCTCCATCCGGACTCCGATTGAGGCGATTCAAAAACCGTTGGAAAGCTTAGGATGAGCTCTACAATGCTAATGATTTTATTTGACCAATTACTTCTCTTAATTTCTCATTAGCCCCAAGCATGAGTCATTTGGTCCAAACAGTGGTTTGAAAAGTGCCTTCAAGTGCTAGGAATGAGTCGTCTAGCGTATGCCAAATGCCGGAAATCTTCAAATAGCTCAAATATCACCAGAAAATCATCAAAGTTCTGTAAAATGAGAGAATAACGACGGTAGAGCCAATTCCTTGGAAATCATAGCAATTTATTGAATAATTCAATGGTTTGAGTGTTATTTGAATGTCAAGTACGGTCCAAATGCCTACAAATAGTAATGATATCAAATAGAAAATTCTCCAAATTCCCACTTGATCCAAACGGCCCCAATAAGAAGAAAAATAATTTCTTCCTGGGAATAGTTTCTTCTTTGGGGCTCCGTTTGGATAAGGTGTGGGAAGAAGGGAAGAAGTGGGAAGAAGTATTGGGAAGTGTGTAACTTTGTGAAGAAGGAATAACATCTTCGAACAATTATATATACATAATTTCAACAAAATTAGCTAAATACTAATAACTAAATGAAATTTTATGTGCTTTTTAATTAGTAATTTATTTAATATTAAAATGATAATTTTTAATAATTTATTTAAATTAATATCAATTTGCTTATTCCTAACTCATCATCCAAACAATATTTCTTATTCCCGAAATAACATCTTCCCACTCTTCCCAAAGTCACACACTTTCCAATATTTTCTTCCTAAAATCTTTATTCCTTCCTTATTCTCATACCATCCAAATGACCCTATAAAATTAGATGCAACATATTCATTGATATACTCAAATATATAACAATTTGAGGAGGAAGGGAATGGATGCCTAAAACTCCCTTCTTCATTTATATTTCAAACATCTAAAAAAAGTCAAGTGTCAAATCTAAATTGTTGGCCTTGTCAAATTTCGTGAATGATATGTTCATATAAATTCTTGTAACTTTTGGAAATTTTCTTGATATTAGATCAACAGGTTAAAAAATGAATAAATTAGAATTAATCTATCATAGATGAAAATATTTGTTCATTTTTTTATCTAGTATATCTATGAGAATATCTATGCACCATAGATATTCTCAAAAAAAAAATATCAACTATATATTTTTGATATGACGTTTGAATTTTATATTTTAAATATTAAAAAAATATATAAAATTGAGTTTATAGCATATCGTGGCATAAAAAACTTATAACATTGAAAACCCATTTAACAAAAAACTGTCCTTGTCATTTAACAATAAAATAATAAAATTATTTGGATCACTAAAAATTGAAAAAAAAATTATTTATATGGATATTAGCAATAAAACAAGAATTTTTATCTTTATTCCTTTTATACATCGCTTGTGCACGTATAATGCGTTTTTGGGTCCAGCTTTAAGTACCCCTACCGATGATATCAAATAAATAAATTATTAATGAGCCAGGCTGCATATGTTCAACTCGTGTGTTAGTGTATATGGTTGGTCCAGTGGTGCTCACAATACTGCACACGAGGCCTTCCATCAGTTCCATGTAAATTAGGCACACTGCAAATGAGCAAAAGAGCTGTTGCTCCCCACTGAACTTTTGTCCAGGTGGCACAAGTAATTTCGTTTTTTAAGTAACCTTCTTTTATGAGACTTGAGTACTTGACAGCCCACCCCTGATACTTTGTGCCTCCTCCTGGGGATAAAAGTGTTATTAAATACACTAATACAGGGTGCGGCCGCTTGGGTGGTAAACTTTTGGCAAATAGATTATCAACTCATCAACTAAATATTAACGGTTCTCGGACTAGAATATATTAGTTTGTTGATATTACATGCCTTTATCTTAATAAAGAAGTATCATATACTGTCAGACAATTTCATTTCATATGAACTTAGAATAAATTATATTTTTGCTCTCACTTGATTTTCGTTTCAAGGACAAACTGTGAATACTAACAAGACGATTAATTGAAATATAAGCCACCGGAATACAATACATATCTTTTATATTTTTTCCTCACATTTTTTCCCCATCTATTATTTTATGATCATATAGATAATTTGTTTATACAATTTTTACATTTGACCTCCACACAAAAAAATATTATAATAATATTATTGGTCATTTACATTTTTTGTATGGATAACTCTATTGATATTGATAGAAAATAATTATTAATTCATAATTACTTTAGTTATTAATTCCAATTTAAATTTTGTCAACCTCCTCCAACAAATACTGACATAGACAGATTTAGTGAATTCACGTAGGGGAACCCAATTTTGTAATAAAGTTGAGAAAAAAATCTTCAAATTATATAAAATATTTTACAAATTAAATACATTTATCATTTGAATTTTTTTATCTTAATTTAATTACAGCTTTATTGTCAAAAGAACGTCCCCTTTCCTCTCTTCTGATGTGATCAGAAACACATCAAACTTCTTCAATCATTATGCTGAGTTAAAAAAAAAAGGAGCTGAGAAATGAGACGCTTTAAAAGAACAATTTTTCATCAAAGAAAATCATTACGCGACAATTGTTTTGGAGTTCTGTTAAGACTTGAGATGTACCCTACTTGGTTACATAAAGGGATGTTATTGAGTCGGATCACATCAATACGGGTCAGTTTCGAAACTTTCGATCAGATCCGGCATTAAATGTAGATAATTTTTTTAGCACACCTGCAGAGTTCACAGATAAACCAGGCCTAAGCTGATCACAGGTAATTAAATTGATTCAATCAGTTTTATGAGCTGAAATAATTTTTTAAATATACTAAACAACGTGCTTTTTTAAAAAAAATCAAAATAAAGGTTAAGTAGTTAATTTATAATATAATATTAGAAAGAGATGAGAAACATTGCTCCTAGGCCCTAGCATTAATCAGATACCGCTAACGAGCATAAACAATTGAGTTACGATCTTACGATATAGCATCGTTATATTTAAAAAAAATTACTACTCTTACTACATGTAAAAGTGAAAAAAAGAACAAAGGAACAAACATATAACTCATGCAAATAAATGAAAAGGAACTTATTTAATAATTAATCGTTATAATAGCTTTTAAATTTTTCAAATACAAATTTTTAGTTTAAAATTTGACATTGTAGTCATATATCATGCCTAAAAATGACAAGATTTGCTATATGTTTATAATTCATCGAGTGGTTTAAACTTTATACTGTATGCAAAATAATGATCTTCGATGCAACCTTAAACAATAATTAACTAAAAAATGAAATTTGATGTTGGGTTCAAATGTCCAATAATATATCTACATATTTATTTTAAAAATATTTAAACTTATTTGAATTTGTTTCACTAATTATTGTCAAAATTTCCAAGCGATTCCTCCTCTAAAACGAAAAAAAAAACACCATAAAATTTTCACATACAAATGCATAATGATTAAAATATTCAGAATTCTCACCGATAAATACAAGTTGCAAGGCACAGAACTGCATGCTTATATTTTCGATCAGATAGGAGTGTACTCCTAAATCTTAAATTCCTAATTTGAAGAGTGTGAAAATCAATTCCCATCAACTGCAGCTTAAGCATGCTGTCTTTCATCTATTATGCTACGGTGGTAGGTCAGCAGCAATTGAGAAAGGCAGAGAAAGTAATAAATGAAGTAAATATATTGGAGTAAGTAAACATGCACATAGTCAACTCAGAAATGAACTTCAATGAAACATGATATATACAACCTAATGAATTAAAATTGAAAAAAAAAAGATTTTGAAATAACCCAATCCGTAAACAGTTTTTGTTTTTTGTTTTTTTTTTCAGTACTTGCATGCACGGACTTGAATCTGACAGCAACGTTACGTTTTGCTTTTTAAATCAGAAAAAGAAAAAAACCCAACACATAGAAATGAAGATCACGAGTTGCTCAAGAAAAGCAGATATACCCATTAAGCCCAAGCCCAACATATCAGATCCAAATATACGACAACAAACATAGATCGAATTATCGAAATATAGAAGTGAAAGTGATGGACAGAAGAAAATTACAAGGCAAAATTTTAGGAGCAGCTTTCCGCTGCCACCGTTTTTTATTGTCACACGTTAACATAACTTTATATTTTATCAGTATTTGAAAATTTTAAAATTTAAACACTAAATTCAAACCGTTGATCTTGTTCAATTTAACGAGTGATGTGTTTGTATGTAAGTTTTATAAAATTTGAATTCGGTTTGATAATTGATCAAGTGACCTAATGATGAACGTATTAGAATTAATCTGTCATAATTAATTAGATTCGTTCATTTGTTGATCACTTGATCAAGTATCAAATTGACTTCAAATTTTATAAAACTTATATAGAAACACATCACTCATTAAATTGAACAGATCAACGATTTATAAAACTTATATAGAAACACATCACTCATTAAATTGAACAGGATCAACGATTTGAATTCAGTGTTTAAAATTAAAATATTGATAAAATATACGAAGTTGTGACAACTTGTGGCAACAAAAAATGTGGTAGCGGAACAGTCCTCAAATTTTAGTCCAATTTCGAAGGAAATCTATAGCGTTCCCGTTTTGAATGCGAACAATTTTCGTCCTATTTATTATCTTTTCTCCTCTTGGGCCACTACATGAGTTGCCTTCCCTTTTTTTTTCAGCATTAAGTTGCCAAAATTTATATAGGCTATTTGGAGTACCAAAAATTCAATTTGAATTTATCTTCCAAATCTATAAATACCAATACCAACATCGATTAAACATCGATATATCTACATTCACAACTCCCGAAGCCGGAAGTTCTTTTATTCGTTCTATTTTCCGTTACTTCCAATTTTATAATTGGACCAAAAACTGACGGATAGGACCAGCCTGACAAAACCAAAAAGTGGGTCCTACCACAAATTAAAAACGGCGGCAACCAATTTTATCTTTCTCTCTCTCTCTCTTGCTCAATTCTTATCATTTTCACGTACGTATTAAAACCCGCGTCGTGTGTACTAAGCATTCTTCGTTTCCCTTCGTTCTTATCCACTCTGTAGCGACTAGGAAAGAGAGAAAAAGAGAAAGAAGCCATGGATCCCTACAAGGTACAATCGTTTATCTCTTTGATTGATTCAATTGATCTAGGGTTTAGCTCCTGAATCAGGTCAGGGTCAGGTGGTTAGTTTAGACTTTAGATAGATCTCTTTAATTGGGACAAAAGAGAGCTACTATTTGCGAATAATTTGTTTGGATTTATTGATTGGTTGATTGATTGATTTGTGGGTTTCTTTGTTTTTCGTTTGTTTCCTGTTTGATGTGTCAGCATCGACCATCCAGTGCCCACAACTCCGCTTTCTGGACCACCAATTCTGGTGCGCCTATTTGGAACAACAATTCATCCCTCACCGTTGGATCTCGAGGTAAATTTTATTAATAATATAATAATAATAATATTTGTCTATTAGATATTCCTTATTAATAGTTTGTCTGCTTTTATACCTCATCGCTTTCTGTTCCGGCCCCAATTTGGATTGCTTTTTTTTTATTATTATTTTCAGAACAGTGTTTTTGTTCTGAACCCTGAGGGTTTTTTTTTTCATTTACTTGCTTTCATAAAAAAATGAGTATATGTTTGCTATTGAAACTAGGAGTCTAGGAGAAAGTTACATAAATCCCAAATTGAGCTCAGTAAATTAACAATAATAATTTTAGTCAACATTAGTAATATTCAGTTAGTAAACAGTAAGGTTTTTTTTTACTGGTTTGCAATTTTTTAGAAGAGAAACTTGCACTATTTTTTAAGTGATTCTTCACAATAACTGTATGGAAACTACACCTTCATTACTTTACATCTGATAAAAACCAAAATAACTCAAAAAAAAAATCTAACATAGTTGAATTTTATCATTTAGTAATTGAATAACCAAACATTTTTGCCTATTTAGGGCCGATACTGCTAGAAGACTACCACTTGTTGGAGAAGTTAGCCCAGTTTGACAGGGAGCGGATACCAGAGAGAGTGGTGCACGCCAGGGGGGGCAAGTGCAAAGGGCTTCTTTGAAGTCACACATGACATCTCCCACCTGACTTGTGCAGATTTCCTGCGTGCTACTGGTGTCCAGACCCCCATTATCGTGCGATTCTCCACTGTCATCCATGAGAGAGGCAGTCCTGAAACACTGCGTGACCCCCGTGGCTTTGCTGTCAAGTTTTACACCAGAGAGGTATGATGTGCTGTGTCTTTTCTTGATTGAGTCATTTGGTTTAGTTGTCAACTGTGAGTCAATTTGTACTTCAAATTCTTGTCAGAATTAGTTCTATTAAGAGTACTAGTGTGAAAAGAAAATTTTTTAATCCTTATATTTAAATTGAAGATAATTTATATACCAGAAATTAGTTATAGATATGCAGTGTTCTCCTAAAGGATCAAGCAAACACCCTTATTCAAAATGACATTTTCTTCTGACAGTAAATTTCCATTTTATTTATTTCTTTGTTTTTTTAAAATAGTACAAAGGATATAATTCATCAACTTGTATTATCCATTCTCAGGGAAACTTTGATCTGGTTGGAAATAACTTCCCAGTATTCTTTGTGCGTGATGGGATGAAGTTCCCTGATATGGTGCATGCACTTAAACCAAACCCAAAGTCCCACATTCAGGAAAACTGGCGGATTGTTGACTTCTTCTCGCACCACCCTGAAAGCCTCCACATGTTCACCTTCCTCTTTGATGATGTTGGCATCCCATTATACTACAGGTATATATACAGTATTTTGATTCAGAAAAGGATGATATAATATCCAAATTCAAAGCTACAGCTTCTATTCGAAATTCTGTGACTCATCCTCTCGTATCTTTGCTGTCATCTCCCTTATAGTGGGAATAACTAGGAGGAATAAAGTTTTGGTAAGGTAAAAATGCCAATAATTCTTGACTGACCTTTATTTTATATGATATTGCACTAAATTTTATATGATATTGCACTAAATTTTTGTTTGATGGTTCATGTAGTTTTTATCAGCAGTTTATATTTTGTTATTGAGGTTTCCTAAATCAAATGGAGTAATTTTTCTGCAATCTATCTCTATTAATAAACGTTTTCTTTCTAAAAATTAGGAATGCCTTGTAATATAAAGGAAACATTCCTTACTCTTATATGATTTTTTTTTAAAGATAAATTGGGGGGTCAAGCCACCCAACTTATTTTTAAATTAAACGTCTATGAAAGACCCGCCTAGCCGGGGCTTCGAACCTGCGACCTTTCACTCAAGGTGCATTGCTCTTTGCCACTAGACCAAGAGCTGGTTCTTTACTCTTATATATGATTGGATGGTCAAAATCACTTTGTGAATTTTTTTTTCCCTCATTTATTGTGGCATACTGAGAATTGCTCATATTGTATACTGCTATATATATATATGACAGGCACATGGATGGATTTGGTGTAAACACCTACAGTCTGATTAACAAAGAAGGGAAAACCCACTATGTGAAGTTCCATTGGAAACCCACTTGTGGTGTAAAATCCTTGCTAGATGATGAGGCAGTCCAAGTTGGTGGTTCTAATCATAGCCATGCCACCAAGGACCTATACGACTCCATTGCTGCTGGAAACTTCCCTGAATGGCAGCTCTACATCCAGACCATAGATCCTGAGCATGAAGATAAGTTAGACTTTGACCCACTCGACGTAACCAAGATCTGGCCTGAGGATGTGATCCCGCTTCAGCCAGTAGGCCGCATGGTCTTGAATAAAAATATTGACAACTTCTTTAGCGAGAATGAGATGCTTGCATTCTGTCCTGCTATTGTTGTGCCTGGAATTTATTACTCTGATGATAAGCTGCTTCAAACAAGGGTTTTT
This sequence comes from Rhynchospora pubera, assembly GCA_028095005.1. Classification (NCBI taxonomy): domain Eukaryota; kingdom Viridiplantae; phylum Streptophyta; class Magnoliopsida; order Poales; family Cyperaceae; genus Rhynchospora; species Rhynchospora pubera. Next base: position 119,197,424 of record CM051461.1, read on the forward strand.
TCATATGCTGACACCCAGAGGCACCGGCTGGGGCCAAACTATTTGATGTTGCCTGTGAATGCTCCCAAATGTGCATACCATAATAACCATCATGAGGGTGCCATGAATTTCATGCACCGGGATGAGGAGGTACTCTTGTTATTTTATTACTAGCAACTTAAATTATGCACTTACAAAATTCTGAAATCTGATACCCTGAAAGATGAGAGTAATTTCATAAAACATAGTATTAGGAGTATCAGCTTATACTTAAAAAAAGGTATTATCAGAGCCCGTCTCCAACTATTATCTGAAAAGGTTACCCAAACTACCCTCCTCAATTCCCCAATGCACACATGAGAGAAGGAATGTGTAATTGGTTGTTTTTGAATAAACCAGAATGATGGTCAAGATATTTCATGCTGTGGTTTTGTATACTCTACTTGCTGTGTCATATCGGGCTGTGTAGACATGATTGTTTGAGGGTTTTGAAGGGACAAAGATTTCATGCTGTGTACCACAAGGGGACATTTATGATTTAACACTTGAAGTTCTTTCTATTTTAGGTTAACTATTTCCCATCAAGATTTGATCCTGCTCGCCACTCTCAAACAGTACCAATTCCTCCTCGAGTTTTCACAGCAAAGCGTGAGAAAGTAAGTTTATACTTTTAGGCTTGCATTGTTTGTATATTTGTGTATGTGTGTATTTATACTAATATCTGGATTCAAACCATGTTTTTGCAGTGTATGATAGAGAAGGAGAACAATTTTAAGCAACCTGGTGAGAGATACAGGTCCTTCGATCCAGCCAGGTTTGTGTGGTTCTCTTATTATATTTTATCTTTCAGTTACAGAATAATTACATAGCCATATGCTAAGTACTGTTTTAACTTTTGTATATTATATCCAAAAATATTTAGGCAAGAGCGATTTGTTCAAAGGTGGGTTGAAGCATTGTCAGATCCACGTGTCACCCACGAACTCCGAAGTATCTGGGTTTCATACTGGTCCAAGGTATCATTCCCTTTTTATTGCTTGATAATACCCTTTGATGACCAGATTGTTGTATTTCTCAAATTTCAGATCGCTAATGTAGAGTTTAAAACTGTGTTTATTGTTGCAGTGCGATGTATCATTGGGGCAGAAATTGGGAACTCGGCTTTCAGTTAAACCAACCATGTAGAGTTGCAGCTTGGAATAAAATAAGCATGAAAGAGACGTGTTATCTATAGGGTTCAGTACCCTTAAATAAAAAAAAAAAAATAATAAATTAAATATCAAAATCATGTGATGGTTACGTTTACATTAACATGTCTGTTTTAGTCGTGTGAATGAAGTTCTTGTTGTTGAACATGATGAAAACGATGGGTTGATTATGTTCTATTTGGATGGATAGTGACGTTTCTTGTTGAAGCTGCAAGCAACTTGTGCTGTACTTGTATTTCTTTTTGTTTGGATGTGCTTAATTTCTAGTTGGGATGAAGTTGTATTAAAAACCAGACTTCGTGATAATTGACTAACGATACTTATTAACCAAATAATTTAAATAAAATCTATGTATACGTATTTTTTTTATGAAAAGCAAAAAGATTAATGGTTTAAATTCACTTTTCTTTTTTTAAAATTTTGAAATATTCATGTAAAATGAGATTGTGATTCACTGGTAAAATACATTTTAAATATTCAGTTTGAAAATGTTCATTTCAAATTCTCTATGTATGACATCCAAAACTTACTATTTAAACTTAAAAGGTATAAATTGGCAATTTTATTTACAATATTTTAAATAATTGTAATACGGCATTGGAATTTTACTAAAAAAGCTTATGTGTTAATAACTTTATTACAAATTTGAATAATTAATTTACCATTTTCTTAGAAATGGAACAAATATAATTGCTAATGCGAAACTTTTTCTTTGTTCAATATGCTTTGGTGTTTTTTCTGTCCCTTTCTTAAATCTGGGACTAATATTTTGCACCTTGGAGTCGCATATCTTTATTAAAGCAATTTTCGTATGTTTAAGGACAGCTGTAACAAAAAAAACGTTATTGCCTGTTCGACATGCTTTGTTTGATATATTGAGGTCCTTTCTTCGCTACACCCAACTACCCACGAGCCTTTCAATTTGTGCGGATACATCATTTATTTTATAGAGATAAAAGTTGCACAATTGAACATCGTGTCAATCCTCATACAACATATTCGGGTTTTTTTTCTTTTTTTTTTACTTTGTTGTGTTGACTAAAAATTTCCGAAGTCCCTAACTACGCCAAATAAATCATGGCAAATTCGATTTTTTGCTCATAGACAACTACAGATGCATAGATTGTGCATTCATAAACGACTTAATAAGAAATTACACTCAACAAATCATGGGAAATAAATTAAAGGAGTAATACCAAAACAATGTGTCAATTGTCGTTGAAACGACTTGTCGAAAGGAATATATATAACATGCAAGTGGCCCACCCGCAGGAAGACCTTTACAAATTAATTTATGTTAATTCTTTAGTGGTCACAAGCTCACATAAAAAAACATGTACAATTAAGACTTATCAACCACTAATGGCTTCAGCACGCCCAAATTAACATCTCTACCTTATCCTAATCGAACTTCATCAATAACAGCAAAAAGAGCCCATAAGCTTTTGCGCTTCCAGTCCGGAATTAAAAAATAAAAAATAAATTTAACAATGCTTGCGCTGTTAGCGCAGCAGCACTGCTTGTCCGTGTATACAGTCCCACACAGCCACACTAGTCAAAACATAGTTGTTGACAGATTGTCCACATTTTTTTCTTCTTTTGGTCTCCTTGTTTGGAGAATTGGAACTTTTGTCCCTCGAGACCCAAAAAAGCTATCCTATACATATAATTTTTTTTCCCTTAATATCTCTTTTCTTTTCCCTTTCCATCTCATCACATCCAATCTCCTATACTGTTATTGTGGATGCTTTAACTATGAACAGCAAAATACAAATACTATACAAAATAAGTAAGATATGTATGGAACTATGTATGTGTAAGTGTACTTAAAAATGCTCCTTGTGGAACTCAAAACGGGTTGAACCTCTTTGGTTGAACTCAAAGCAAAGCCTGCTTAGTTCCTGGGCCAGTACTGGGGCACCACAATAAAATACGCCTGCAAAATAGCACAATTACACAATGACCTCACAAAATTGAAAACTTACTTCAATTAGCTGTACTCTCAGTAAATAATTTATCTGGCTAAATTTGGTATTTGTATAGTTATCATAATCATAGTTATCCTGGAAGTGTGAATGGTGGTGCTTCACAGAATTGCACAATCCTAAATGTAATGGGGCTAGTTGAGGCAACTTTAAATTGTAAATATATAGTTATCAGGCTGATTCCTTGCATGAAAAAGTTATAACTGAAATTTCAAGCGTTTTCACATCTAGTGTTATATGTTATGGTTTCTGAAATAAACCAGCAGGTAAAGATTCATTTTCCCAATGAAGTTTTCCTGTGCAGCATGTTGCCAGAACAAGCCAGTGGGTACTGTCTCAATAATCTCTAAGAAAAGTTGTGCTTTTGTGGTATCAAATAGAATTAGCTGTAATTGTAGTTACCTATCTTAGCATAAGGATGCTTGGAACCAATTTTCGACAAAACTTTCTGCCAGTTTGGTCTCGCAAAATGGGTTCTTACCTTCAAAAACAGGAAAAAAAAAAAGGAGTTTCAAGCAAATTCACCATGAAATCAGCTGTAAAACTTCATTAAAAGGGGAAAAATGCACCAAATGAGAAGAGAGAATAAATATCATACTCTGGTTCCTGAGACCACATCAACACCATTCTTGGCATGGTTTAATGCTTGAAGCATTGTAATCAGTGCTGACCTGGCATCACCTTCTTCATACACACTTGTCAGGTAATTGTGCATATCAATTATACCCTAAAGAATAACTATTGGTTAGCATCACTGAAATGGTTGATATATATATATATATTGAATTGCTCAGGACAAACCCCAAATATACAAGAGATTTCATTTTCTTTTATCTTTTCTATTTATTTTAAATGATCCAGCATAACAAGAAAAGCGTACCCGTTGGTCTAACTCGGCAACCTCATTCATGACACCCTTGAACCAATCGAACGAACCCTGTTCACGTGTAACCCAATAGAAGTATGCATTGGTCGTCTTAAACAATCTCTTTGGCCTAGATGGAACTCTAAGAAGTGTTGCCAAGTCGACATGTGCACGATTTTGGCTCAGTGGCGGGTACAGATCTGCAAATGCTTCCTGTTGGAAAAAAGGAGAGACGTTAATTAAGAAGTTAAAGGTCTACAAAAGTAATGTACAGCTCTGCAAATGCAACCTGTTGGAAAAAGGGAGAGACGTTAGTAAGAAGTTAAAGGTCTATAAAAGTGGTAAAAACAAAAATTCAAAATCCCATAATCACTGCAATAAGAAAAGAAGGATGACTTCGAATCTAAGAAGCCCAGAAGTACTAGTCTAACAAGAAAGCAACTTAAGTAACTGGCTGTGATATTCAGATGAAGATATAATGCAGGTTAACATTGAAGGTTCCACTTTTTTTTCACACTCAAAAGTGATAGCTGGCAACTTGGTAGAAGTACTATCAAATCATGGCTACTGATATAATAGGATAAGAACTTACATCTTCTTCCTCCATTTTCACAATATTGTTTATTAGATCTTTCAAAATACTTATAAAAGGTGTTGCTCCAATCCCTAATCCAACGAGCAACAAAACATCATACTTCTTATAATCTTGTGCGGGTGAACCATACGGTCCATCAATCAAAAGCTTCGGCAAACTGCAGTGAAAAGATACAAAACGTATTTTCAAATTGTGCAATTTTTTATCTCCAAATGGGCAGCAAAACTGCAAGTTTTCCCACCACAACCTGACTTTGCTCTTTTGGATCAACACCAAAAATTACTTTCCTCCCAAACTGTCAGAACTAATATGTATCAAATATATAGGTTATAAATTTGACACTTCTAGTTCCATCTGCCAGGAATGTAGAAGAATTTGTAGTTGAGTTTTATTCCCATAATAACTTACTAAACTCTTCAGAGAAACAACTTGAAATTTAATTACACAAGTATACAACCTTTTTTTGGTGGTTTCATCAGCTCTGAGGAGGCCACTTTTACCAGCAACAGGAGGCTCACAAGCCAAGGAAAAAACTCTCTTAAGCTCTCTTGTCCAGTCGCCAAGCTGCCTCACATGAATGCTTAGATAGTCATCACCAGGGGCTGAAGTGATTGAAAAGGGATGCCTAACAAACATGCAACAAAAAATGCCATGACAAAATATACAAATTCATATGGCGACTGTTATGTTTAACTAAAAAAAATCAGTCCTTCTATTTGTAAGTTAAATTAGAAATCTTCAACAGCATTTGGATCTGAGTATATTTTAACAAAAAAAAAAATTCCAGGAATCTTTAGTTGCTGATGAAACAAACAGAGATTTACACACAACATTTCCAGCAACAAAAACAAGTTCTATCGTATTTGAATGCTTTGGGTGTGACAATGGCAAACACTTATCAAAGTCCAATGTGAACAAGTTCCATATATAATTTAGGGAAATATGTGCAACAAACAATTGAAAAAAAAAAAATTCACCATTCAAAGGGAGAAACATCTGGGCACTGAATAAACATGTATTGGCCACTCTTGTATCTGAATGTTGGCGGCTTTGACATTTGCAATGTTAGAACATTACCAGAGTAAATAGCAACCTACATAAGACATTTTAGAATGTTATGGATAAAATAGGCATTCTAGACTAATTTATATAATGATTCTTTCTAATAATTACCTTCAGCAACCTGACAGAAAAATAGCCAGATCTGAGCACCCTTAGTGTCCTTTCGCCTAAATAGAGGGAAACAGGCACAGCCAAATACATCCATGTCTATAGTGCAAACAACAAGACTGATGAGGAAAGGGAATGACTAACATACTGCTAAAAGATTTTTTTAACATAGGAAATGTGGTTTATGAAACCAGGGAGTTGTTTGGTTTGTGAAGTTCAAAGCCTTTATCCCAAACAAGTTGCAGAAAGGCTAGAAATGACATCCCGACCCTGGTCATTTCTTTTGTATATGGCTAGATTTTTACGCTGTAAGCCTATCACAAAGCATGCAGGGCTTGAACCCTTGACCCTCTTAGAGTCAACCCAGTGTTCTTACCACTTGAGCTACTAGACCACATGCCTTGTGTGTACCAACAAAACCAGCAATACCTTATGAGTATAATAGTCTGTACATCAATAAACTTAACAGTAAGAACAAAACATAACAGTGATGGCTTACCGTTTTGCGGTACCAGACATGGATCAGGTACAACCACTGGCCATGCACCACCAAGCATACATAGACAATTGCCAACAAGTGATGTGAGTACCAAAATGCATTAAACCCAGTTAGTTTGTCAAATGGTTTTGGCAACTTTACAAGACTTCTTCTGAACCACCGGGTTGCTAGCGTGAATGCAATCACCATGCAAATTACCATTATAATCCCCGTAATACCCTCAGCACCCCGTACCAACGTCATATATGTTGGTTTTGTTTCACCAAAGAAGCGCTGTAATGGAGCGTACTGTTCTTCTGATGCATTGATCAGGCGAGGGAAGTCACATGTTAGATGATTGCCTGCGTGGAGGATTACACCTATCACAATGGCTGCCGCTATAGTCTGATACAAGAAAAGTGTTATTAATTTCATACAGAGTAGGATGGCCAACAATTCAAGATTTCTACAAAGCATATTCTACAAGTTGTAAAGGCAGCAGAGGTGCAGAAACAAAACACCAAGTAACAACTAACGGATGGGCCACGGGCCATCACATGATTTAAGCCTAATTTACTGTTGGGCCAACACTTGTAGAGAAATTCTTGCAAAGAATATGAATAAACAAATCCTAGAACAAATTTTATTTTTGTGGAGTAGCCTAATGATGCTTACATGGGAACAAATTTAAAAAGGCGGTCATCTATTGAAAAGAATCTCTATCAATTTCCTTAACTTTAACAGGAAAAAGACATGTTCCTTCTTTTTAAAAACTGTTCTTGAAAAAAAAAATTAGAGAAAGGGGTTGAGTAGGTTAAGGACTAAATTGCCAGTTTTAACCATGCTATATTCTGGAGAATCCAGAGGGCATCTCTAATTTCCAATCAGAAATATCCTTTCTTCAAAATGCCTCTTACACTCTTAGTGCGCGAGGGTAGTGATAAGTGGGAAATATGAACAAATGAATAAAATTCTTGTAGAAAACTCTGCTGGTGGACCAACTAGTGAACTATCAAATAGAGATGCAAGCAGTATAGTCCAATCTGTATGAATATAGTTCTCATCTAAGAGCCAGAAAGAGAGGAAAATATAAGTTCTAATACACTGACAGCATGGCAGCACTAAAGCAGAGTTGGAGACAGCAAGGAATAATCTTGAAATATCATATAATCTAAGTATTACTTTAAGGAAGACAAAATCTTAGCAGCAATACTGCACTTTCATAACATGCCAATAGAATGTACACTAAAGGTCGGATAATGACTTGTACATAATTTGCAATTTCCAAAGATAGTGACAACTATGATACACTCGCAACTAAAGATACTCCACAATTTATTCGAACAATAACCACATCATGTTGCCTGGTTGAAAAAAGCAACATGAAAAAAAAAATGCCATAAGCACCCTTGTTGGAGTTCAACTTAACCAATTCAACCATGGAAGTTGTGAACTTAAGAAAAATATAAATACGATATTTAAGAAAATATAATGCACCAAATATCAAATATCCCAATGCCCCTTATCCACATATACTTTGTCAACCTACTGAAGATATTGCATCTAAGTTTACTTCAATATAGTAAGAATGTTCACCACTTCAGGGATATATGACATGACATTATGTCTGTGGGACATCAGAAAATGCTTTACCTTTTTTCATATAAGAAAGAAATGTACACTTTGAGATTAGCAAATTATCCCCTCTAATTAAAAACAAAAAATTAACAATAAATAATAATAAATCAAACACACCACTGACCTTGTGAAAGTTAATATTATCATCAAATGGTACGAATCTCGAGGCACGAGTGGATCTTAACCAGGTAATGGTGTTTCGACAAACTGGCAACAAGATAAGAGCCATGTTAAGTTTTAATGTCTCGGCCGCTCCTTTAGCAACAGTGAGGCAGTAACCCATGACTTGAAAAGCATACCGATTTCGGTACTGCATGAACTTCCAAGTGAATAGGCCAATCATGACCATGATCCAAAGGGCTAGGACCCACAAGCGGCGCCAATTGTCTTCTAAATAGTACCAAAATTTGGTGCTTAGTTTCTGCATTGGACCTCTATATCGAAGCCCAGCTAAGTTTTGACTTAGCGCCTGGCTGGTGTAGCTCAGTGCTTGACTGTAATTCATGTAAGTGTCCTTTTGTAGAAGTAAAGTTTCCAGTTGCCATAACTGTACACATTGCAACGTTAATACATATTTAGTTCAGAAAATCCACACAACAGCAACAGAAAAACAACAACAACAACAACAACAACTAAGCCTTTTGTCCCAAACAAGTTGGGGTAGGCTAGAAAGAAACCCAACAAGAGAACACATCCAAAAAAAAAAAAAAAAAAAAAATAGTAAGACTAGCCATACTAATAATAATACCTCTAATAATAATAGTAATAGTAATAGTAGAAACCTAGACCTCGACTGTGACCTAATAGAGGGACCTACAAACCTATGGCATCGCTCCTACCCCTAAGTTCCTACGTCATGGCTCCGGTACATGAATTGCTAACTTCCAAGCGCTCCTATCGATCGCCAACTCCTTGGAGACGTTCCATTCTTTAAGGTCTCTTTTCACCGCTTCTTCCCATGTCAATCTTGGTCTCCCTCTCCCCCTCCGGGTGTTCTCGAAATGATTAAGAATTCCGGTACGTACCGGTGCCTCTGGAGGTCTGCGTTGGATATGTCCAAACCATGCTCGTTTAAAGGTACCTTTCATTTATGTTCTTGGAAGTATATACTGTTGAGACATCTTTTACAAAATCCTCAGAACATGCAATTGTTTGATGGAAATATTTAATGGGAATATTAATCATGATAGGGTTTTGATGCAGCATAAGTAAGCCAATGTTAGAATACACATGTTTAGCAATTTTTGAGAAATTGCAATTCAGTAGAGACTGCAATATTTTCTCAATTTCTTTTATTTTTTGTATTTTTTGTTTTGTGCATCTGATCATGGAACTGATTATGACCAAAAAGTTGATATCAATTAATTAAAAACTATTTTAACTTAAACTAGCACAGAAAGTATGCAAAATAGTTGATTGTATATAAAAAAAAAATTTAAACCCACAAAATTCATTTTAGACAAGAATAAAACAAAATAACAGAAAGGAACACTAATGGCTCCACATGTAATGTTTAAGCTTCCTGCTCATTAAAGTGGTTGAGGTGGGGTTAGACATGAATAAAGAATAAATGCAAAAGGAGGTTAATTTCAATTCAAGACTTCACAAGTTCACATCATGCAAACTGTTCCTGACAGCTGTTGAACAACTATGAAAAGGATGATGAGGTTTGAGTAGAAAATGAAATCTTGTGTTGAAAATATACAGAAAGTTGTTGTGATTTGTCCTAGTGATGTGGAAATGGTGGAGTTAAATGGTGATGCTTTGCTTTAAGAAAAAACAAAGTAATGAGGTCAAGGATTTGACTAAATAGGCATCAACTTTTTTTGGCAACATATTCAGTAATGGAGTTAGCTGGAGTAAGATATTGTTGGTTATTTCGTTCTTAAATGATGCAAATTTTGCCAAATTAAATGGTAGTTACTTATGGGCAATTTGAAAGCAACCACTAATCATGAGTGGAATTAGTTAATATGGGACCATCAATAAGTTGTCTAGAAGTATCTGTTCCGTTCCAAAATAATATTGTTTGAGACAATATATTAGAGAAAAAGAAAAGTGAGTGTTTGAAATAATACACTAAAGGAAAAATTAGAAGTTGACTACAGTTACATCTACTTTCTTATTTTAAAAATAGCTTATTGAAATTTTGTAGTACAGCAATTTCAACACAACCACCAAATTTAGTGAACTTCCCAAATCCAGTTTTCTGTCTTGGGAGTTCTGCTTCAATCAAGCCTCATTTTACACAAAAGAAAATAAAAAGAAAAGACAAAATTCACGTATATTGTGGCAAAATTGTCTATAAAAACAGAATCATTTTGCGGTGACTCCCAGAAAACAGTCTGACAATTTCCCACTTGCAAGGCATTGTGGGAAGTACATGACTTTATATATTTAGCAAAAAGAATCCCATGCACATTTGGCGATGCAAGTGGAAAACAAAGCTGTTGTGTTTCCGTGTAGTTTTGCCTTTCTTATGGTTGCTTCTAGTTGTTACAAAAAATAATAATAATCAACATATATAACCATTTAATTTATAGGGGGCTTTATATGGGATTGCTCCCAGGGCTAAATAAGCGTGGTTATTCTTTCATGGGAAACTTAAATAAGTATCTTTAAAGTCAACCATTGAGGTATAGCATAGGTGGGTGGACCCAAATCCCCAACCCTTGCTGCAGCTCACACCAGCGCAATGTTCCTTGTCCTAGCCTCCGTATTATTATTTGCGGTTTAGCGCAAGTCACCCACAAATATGTTAAAAATTGAGACTGAGTTGTAACTTGACAGTTTTTACTGTATGGCCACTTCACTAGCCTAAAATTTTAATTGTAATAGAAACGCATAGTTGACTAATTTTAAAATGCAGTGGGTTTACTATGTCAGCACCTCAATGTAGCCCAGGCCATCTGGATCAAGCTCTTCCATGATAAGTGCTGCATATTCCTCTGATTGCTCTTTCAACCTTGACAGTTTATTGGCTGATGCGCTGAGCATTATTATCTGAAAAAAAAAAAACAATATCATAATGAGACTTTGTCAAATCACTGTTATAAACAACTTATACTTGGAGAGAGTTGTTCAAAGTTGATGATCAAAATTAAAATTTGGGAGAGAATAAATAATGTTTAGTTTATTTGAAAAATATATCATGGAGTTGTCGGTCACAGAGGCCGAGAAAACTTCAAGCATTATTGAAAGAAAGAATCAGCTGTTCAGCTGTGAGATTGCAAAAATACCCCTCACCATCTGCATAAATGTTTTTTATCCCAGGGTGGCAAGTGTAATATAAGTCTTCGTTTTTTTTAGCAAATATTTGAAAATGTTGCTGGTTTCGCTGACCAACTGCAATTGATTATATGTAAATAGTTCTTGCACCCAAATCCCCAAGAGTCCAAGACATTACAAAAGCTATCTGAGACCCGGGTTCAATTTACAAAACCAAAAACAGCCTTACAAACTTTTTATAAGTAAAATAAAAACATACAAAAGCCATTTCTTCTTATCAAGATGCTTATTTTGATATATACCGAGAAAGCTACTAAAACTGCTAAATTCTTGTTGTTTCCCCTTTACAGAGAATTTAATGCTGTGAGGCCCGCCGAATGTTTTTGGAGTAGGCAGATCACATATCTTGTTGTTTTACTAGCGTACAACAATAAATGAGTTTCATATTTCACAATGAATACTAACAGTATTCTAGATATCTTGTTTGATTATACTTGAGCACTGAGCACAGACCAAAAAAAGATGAAAAGTGGTCGGCTAACAAAGTGCTTAATTAAGATATGGTTAATGTATGAAACTGTCAATTACCTAAGACTGAATGTCGAAAACAAGACCAAACAAAGGCAGATAATTGAAAACTAAAATTAGAAACTACAAATGACAAATGTGCAATATGCGAAAACAAAAGAGCCATGCCTGGTTCAAGGTACCTCTTTTACTTCGGCCTCTGTTATTCTTCCATCAGCATTTTTATCAACCCTGAAATGGAAAACATCACAGAAATAAAATCTAAGCAACACTATAATTAATTTTATGCACACGTAATAAAGAAATAAAATAAATTACATACATTTCAAAAAAAATCTGGAGCCGGGAATCAAAACTTTGATCTGTGATCTGTGACCAGATCTCTCTCAGCTCCTCCTTAGAGATCCTATCTACCTTCGAACTCCTTCTCCTAGACAATGTGTCGAACAATTCGAGTGCAAACTCCTTTGACTCCACCATGCCTATTCCATAATCAAATAAAAACTCTCGAACTCCACCAAATTGAATCAAAATTACCGAAACGAGAAAAAAAGAAGTTCAATCAATCTCACTCACCAATGCATTGTGCAAAATCAGATCGGGACAGGAAACCACCCACGGCAAGCCGATCAAAGTTGCGTTGAACCTCAGCCCAGGAATTAGCACGGCTTCCACTGATGAATCTGAGACCACGCAAAGCCTTGTGCGCACCTGATTTCGTCCGATCAAGCTGCGCCCGCTGTCGCCGGGCCGCACGAGCCGCCAGAGCCGACTCAATTCCAGCCTTTCCTGCACCACCACCAGCACTCGCATCCCGGGTGTGACTTCGCGAGAGCTTCTTGAACTCAGCCTTCAAATCCTGAGAGAATTGTTTCGCTCTAGCCACTGCCTCAGCCTTGAGCTCATGCGAGAACTGGAGTAGCTTGTGCGAGGAAGTGCGCCTGATGGAAGGAGACCTAGAGTTGGTAGCGGATCGGGCATTATTCGAGGCAGTAACACTAGCGGATTCGGATACCAAATCCGTACTTCCAACTCCAGATGTGGCCGGCTCGACGCTTCGAAGCACAATTGTGTTGTCGTCTTGGAGATCGAGCGTGACCTCGACCAACTCCTCGGAGTCGTTATCGGATCCTATAACGGAGCTCCGTGGGGAGGATCCGGCACTGGTGAGAACTCCGCCATTGAGGATCGTGTCGGATGCGGACCTGCGCATTTGGCTTGTGGAGGCAGTGGAAGTGTTGCCAATGCCACCTCCTCTCATGGCAAAGAGAGGGAAAGAGAAAAGGAGAGAGAAGTGGTTGGGTTGGGACGTTGGGTGTCATTATGTGAAGCGAGGGAGGCAAGGGAGTGTGGAGATGAACACATGGACCACATGGTAATAATGGTAATGGTAATGGGTATTATATACTTGCTGGTGCTGGTGTGGTAAGTCGTGGTAACTGGTAAAAGTAATTTCTTGGAGTAGAAATATATAAACCGAGAGGAGGAGAACAGAGAGAGAACGGCAAGTGCGGAGAGTGTTTGTGTGTGTGTGTATCAGTATTATTTTAGTTTTAGAGAAAGATTTGGAAGGCCAGGAATAGGAAGTTTTCACTTTTCAAGCAAGGTTGGTACATGTTTGAAAGTTGAAACGGTAGTTTGGAAGGAAAGGATATTATTAGGATATTGATAATAATTAATTAATTAATTAAGAAACAGTATGGAAATGGGGATCCTGTGCGGCGAGTCATTAGAACGTGCTTTCAGTACAAATCGTTAGTTTGGAGTGTGTGCAGATATTGTTGGTTAAATTTCATGTCATTTAAGGCTCCGTTTGGATGGTTTTTTTCCGGAATAAGGAATAAGAAATAACTAATTTTTACCAATAAATTTATTTCTAACCATCCAAATTCTTCACAAAAGTTACACACTTCCCAATAAATTTATCCCTTCCCAATAAATTTTTTCCCTTCTTCCTTCTTCCTACCTTATTCTCAACGCATCCAAACTGAGCCTTATTTCTTTAGCAGTTCGTACGGTACTGTATACATCGCCAAAACAACCAGGCCGTGGTGTGTTTGGCACTGTCCGTGAACTAGAAACTCCCGAGAACCAAACAACCTATGAACAAGACTGTTCGCGAACTTCTTGACTAGTTCCTAAGGTCCCGTTTGTTTGTAACTTAAAGGGTGCATAACTTAAGTTATGCATCCTTTAGTCACCAAACACCTCTTACATAAAATATCTTAAGGTTACATAACTTATGCAACCTAAATAGGTTGCAAAAGTTATGCATGGTCCCCTTTAATTTTTTTTCCAACAATACCCTTAGAAATAATTAATACTAATATTTAATAATTAATAAATAATTAATAATATTTAATAAGTAACGATAACTATTAAAAAAATCATAAATAATAATAATTAATAATACTTTTACAAGCAATATTAATTATTATTAATAATAATAATAATTAATTAATTAAAAATAATTAATAAATAATATTTTTATTATTAAAAAATTAATAATATTTCATAATAATAAAATGATTTCTTATTATCATTAATAATTAATAATTAACAAATAATTAAATATTAATTAATAAATAATAATATTTAATAAGCAATAATAATTATTATAAAATCATAATTAATAATAAAGATTAATTATTATAATTAATAATATTTAACAAGTAATATTAATTATTAATAATAATGATTTAAGAATAATAATTAATTAAAGGCATGAATATAAGGGTATTTTAGCCTTTTGACATGAATATATGCATGCATTAAATTAGTCATCCTTACTACACAACCAAACATCTATTACATAACACTACATAAATACTTAGGCATCCTTAACTTATGCAATCCCTTACTACACAAACAAACGCCCCCTAACTTTTTTATTTTCATGAATTAGAAGTTGTTCGTGGGTTTGTTCGTGAGCCGTTGTTTGTCCCTAGTTCGTCCGTTGTTAGTGAGGGAACCAAACACACAAATAACAAAACAGGTTCAGATTTATCTGGTTAGATATAATTAAAATTAAAATTATTAATTAATAAAGATTATTTAGTTACGAATTTACGATTTTTTAAAATATTTTCTAATTTCAAAGATTTCTTGAAAGTCTTAAAATCGCCAAATCTTTTTCTTTTTCTTTTTTAAAAATAACACAGCCAAAAAACTAACCGACAGTCACAAACTATTATCAAATAGTTGTAGAAATTTTTTTTTTGTAGTTGTAAATGATTGGTCTGTTTTTTCTTGGGAACAAGCTCTGGTCAAATACATTTATTAGAGTACATTACGTACATGAGTACATCATTTGCTACTTTAATCTATCCAATCCGTACTATTTTAATTTACTTATGTCAAACTTTTTCTAGAATGCATTAGCTATTAGGTTACATCACGTGCATTGGTTCACTCTTGTAATCGTTTCAGACTAATATTTTCAAGTCGTAAATCACTAAAAAAATTCTTAATCTTCTAACCATTAATTCATGTAAAACAGCTTATATATATTGATGCTTATAACTAATCGAAGCCACATTTTTATGTTATAGAATATTAGCAAAACTGACTCTGACTGATTACCTTGAAATATTATCAGATACAGGAAGTAAGATTTATTATCTTAATGTAAATGATCCATCAATTTCTTTTGAAGTTTCTATTATGCTAACTGTATCCATCAAAGTTTTTGTGTACTAATTTTGCTAAAAATTGAAATATATTTTTTCTTCCTTTTAACTTCAACCGATTGAAAATTTAAAACCTTTTGCTTCAAGTCAGGAAATTGATGTTGACAACATATTCTCCAAACATTAAGCACACTTTCACAATTTTATTTGTCAGTTGAATAAAGTCGATAATCATCGATCATATATATATATATATTTTTTACGCAATAAATGCATTTAAGCATATTATACGCGCTTATTGATTTTTTTTAATCCATTCGGATCTAATCTCAAGTCAAACGTGATCAAAATAGATTGTTATAAAGTAATTTATTCCTGTATTGTCAAATATTCATATCAGAAATATGTAGTATTTTTTTCTTTTTATTTTTTTGGATAAGACCATTCCTTTCGTCTAGTTCTAGTGTTTTACTATGAACCGTTCACCAAAAATGTCCAAAAAATAGACCTAATACATTTGTGCCAAATAAAAATGATACGACAATTGTTGTTATGTAAATTATGTTGAAATACATTTAAATCACGTTGTGCATTTATTATTGCTTGAATCAATTTAGATACATTTCGATTCATATTAATAATCAAAACCGGCATATGATATCCGACCCAGATTTTTATAAATTTTCCTGCATTTGATTAGTGTAGAAATTCACGTGCTAATTTTCTCATTTTTTTTTTTTTTGAAACAAGGACTACTTAGTTGACGGAATAGAGCAAAAACGACCTAATCAAACCACCCAGCTTAATTAATTCTCTCACTTTTGACACACTACTCACTTGAGGGCATCGACAGAGCAACAATAGAACACAAAATGGTACTTTTATTTTATTTTTTAATAAGGAAAAAGTATTATTTTTCTGTGGAGAATTGCTACAAGCCCTCTTTTTAGAGATCCATTCCCTCTTTTTTTGAAATGACTCAAATATCCTTGATAATCATCCAGCGGTGAGAATTAAAATAAAGAAAATGAAAAATATTTTAGTTCAAGTAGGAGTGCATCTCCAAGCTGGGACCCGAGAAAAGCAATTCCCTTTTTCTGTGGTGCCAGTGCCACTGTTGTTGAGAGAATCGATACTGTACTATAATATGTAAAAATAGTTAGAAAGTTTTTTGTACAAACGAAAACGGCAAAGTCAATGTCACGTTTACAAAATTGACAAGTTCTCCAAAAATACGTCATTGTCGGTGACTCGTACCCAATCCGAATCAGCTGTTGCGCGACAAGCTGTGTCGCGCGGCACATCCAGCCGTTCGTGCAATCCGACGGTTCAAATCTATTTTCGCTATACGAATCGGTTATGTTACTCAAAATCTCTCTTATCGGGTTTTATTTCAGATCCTCTCCGTGCTAGATCCAAAAGCCATCAAAATAAAAAAAACTTCTCCGTGAGTTTGAAAGAGAAAGCGCGAGAGAGAGAGAACAGAATTGGAGAGCGAGGACAGCCAGAAAATTGCAATCTGAATCAGGTACTCGTAAGTTTGAAAATTTGTAGAAGCTTAACGTATTTGCTTACACCTCCATACACAAATTCTTTTCTAAATTTGCCTTCTCGTGCTCCAATTTTTCTGACCTAGATTGTAACCATAAAACTGCCAATTTGCTGGTTTGTCGTGGGAGATTTCACAAATGTACGGTTGCTTATATAGCTATTTTGCTTTATCTCAAATTTTAAGCATAATTAGCTGATGAAAAGTTTTTGCGTTGTTGGAGGATATTACAGTACTTGTAAGTTTGCTAAAGTAGGAGCCAGGACGTATTCCAATTTAATGACTGATTTTGCTAAAGTTTCATACTTGTAAGTTTTGAGTTTGAACGAAACTGAACCAAACTGAGGCAATCCGAATCAGGTGTTCTATTTTGAGTTTGAACCAAACTGAAGCAATTTGTAAGTTTCATACTTGTTTTTTATAAGCCGTTCAATATGTCATTCTTTCTGATTATTTCACACTCAGATTCTCCACGACAGAAGTCTGAAGCAATTTGTCTAGTACCTTATTTCTGGACTTCATGGCATAGTACACAGCCATATTCTCCAAACAATTGCATTATTTGCTATGGAACAGCCTGTAAGCCTTGATGGAGAAGATATTTGAAATGAAAAGGTATTTTTTTTTCCTAATTCAACCTGGATGATATATGTTAGGCACATAAGCATGGGACTGATTTAATTGTAAAGTTAGACACTTTTTTCTTTTTTTCCTCGTTTTATTATGAGATAAAGATTGGTGTCAGATAAGTTTAAAAGAAAAGCAATGTCATAGTCTTGATGTGAGCTTGATATAATTTTAGTAGAATGAAGAACAATTGCTTATGAGGTGTTTTGTGCAATTTCAACATTTCAGCAAAATGGTACATGAATATTAACATATAATTATCAGCAAAATAGGAATACTACTATTCTTGTTGACTTATTGAGTCTCTTTTACTTGAATTATATTTCAGGACATTTGCAATGATAATTTAACTCCTACATTAACACAAAATTCTCAACTGGATGGCAACGGTAGTTATTTAAACAGAATTCTGAAGTGGATGACTATGCTAGTTATGCATGATTGTTAACGGTTAGTACTTTTAGAGACCAAATATATAACCTTTTGCATCGATATGAATAATTTTGTTAATGTTATTGTCGTTTTTTGTAATAGGAGAACTCTTCATTTGCTTTGCCCTCGCCTCGTTCTGAAATCACCTCTACAAGTCTGTCTCTATTTGACTAGATGAATAGTGTATTGTTATAGTCAAGACATGTCTCATTTTGTATAGCTTTTAAAGAAAAAGTTTTATTTTTTGATAGCTTAGTGTTATAGTCAAGAAATGCTTCATTTTGTATAGCTTTCAAAGGAAATTAGATTGTTTGGATGATACGTATGTAATTCCTATTAGGAACTGTTTGTCTTGTTATTATTTATTTAGAATTATTTATTTAATGATGCATTGCTTCTTGAAAATTTTTTATTTTCTCTTTGCTGGTACCGTGAAGCATGATTCTGTATGCTTGTGTGGCTTGGGTTCTCCAGAGCTTGTATTTTCTTTACTGCTTGTGTGGCTTCTTGAAAATTTTTGATTTTCTAGTTTAATGCTGCATTGGTTCTGTATGCTTGTGTGGCTTGGGTTCTGCATTTCTAGTTTTACTGGTATGCATGGAATATTGCAATTACTTGTTAATTTTTAATTGTTATATAATTTTATGTCGACTCTAATGGTAGACATGTACATATGTGAGTACGAGTATGTGACAGATACTAACTTGGTTTTGTTGATCATAAATTTATAAAGGTCTGTGTTAAAAACAATTATTATTTTTGTACTTGGTACGAAAAATTGATAACAAAAGATGTAACTTGCATTTTTTATTTTTTGTCGAAAATTATTGTTATACTTTATAAATCATTACACTATAATAGTGTTAGAGTCAATGTTATCAGTACCAGGCAACAATAGTACATCAAAATAACAAACAATCCTCTAACGAAATTGTGCTCTATTTGACAACGCATCAATAGTACATCAAAAATCATCAAAATGACCCGTCAATAATACATCAAATTGCAGCAGTTCAATAGTTTGTTTCCAGCAAAGCAATTACATCAAAATAACACGAAATAAATCAATATATTAAATTGCATCAATGCCTCCACTTCAGCCTCCATATTCATGCTTCTATCTATTAGATACAATCTGCATTTTATTTCAGCTTCAAGTTAAACACCAAACTGGAATACCCATTCAGCCGAGCAATATCACAAACTGGGATGTATAAATCTAAAAAGATTGTTCACATAACCTCATTCTGAACATAGAAGTCTAACTTATTATTCATAATATTACAAAATTAAAAGCTGAAAAAATATGGTATCATAAATATAATTCAAAGATATCTCAAAATTTTAATAAACTGTTGTATTCAAAGTAAATTAAAAGAAAAATTTGAATTACATGCTCTTCTTCATCTCCCATAACCTAATACAAGTTCTTACTGGCAGCTCATATGCAGAGAGAAATCGATCCAAGAAATTGACTGATAATGCGGCTCTCAAGGGTCCAAAGTTGTAGTGTCTATGCACATGTTCAGTAAATCAGATAAACCCATCAATTATAGGAGACGAAGGAGACAAATCAAATGAGAAAAAGATAAGAGGAAAAGAAACGCAAAACCCACCTTCGAAACCTGAGAAACTTCATTGCCATCATTCTTGGTCCAGATGGCTACTCTCTCTTGCTTGCCATGCACACTGACTACGGTTATTTAATTGCCAACGGAATCGGCCGCCGATTGTGTGGGCTATTTTGAGAGCTCATTGCTATCTACAAAAAAAATAGTATCAAACATCACTGCTATCTGCATTTTTGAATTCATTAAAAATAATTAAAGTGAAAAAGTACAAACCCTAATTTCATACAGACTCTAAACCTGAATTGATCTAAATTTAGAACAAACCCTTGCTGGTAAATTTCATACAGACTCTAAGTACAAACCTTTGCTGGTAAATTTAGAACAATTCGCATGCTGTCACATGCTGAATTGCTCTAGAGTACAAAGCAATCAACTAATTAAACATTTGTAAAATCGATTTGGACATCAAGTAGTTATTTCTCAAGTAATTAAATCGATGTGGCCAAGGTGGTTGTTTCTGGACATAATGATTTCAGGGTGGGAGATTTGGTATTGGGAATTACTGGATGGGAAGAATACAACCTCATCTCATATCCCAATTCCTTGATCAAGATCAACCATCCAGACCTACCTCTTTCTTATTACACTGGCATCCTTGGTACGTTACTAATACTACCCATCATTTATTTCAATTATCTTAGGGGGAGTCATTTTTCTATTTATAGTAAGAATTTCAATTACAATTTATCCTGATATGGTGTATTCTTTTAACCAACCTGTTAAACAAGAACCTTTGCTAATAAAAGGTCTTTAGTTTTTGTAAAATCGATCTCACAAGATGCCATTTGGTGAGATGAAAATTGAAACTCATGACGAGCTACGATTGTCTCACAAAAACAAGCTACTGAAGCAGATAAACTTGCAATGTATCTCATGGTACACTATGACATACAATTATATAGAATTTCAAACTCATGTGCAATTTAAGACTAATCTGGACTATTTTGAGAAATTAAAAACCTTTCAACAAAGAATCGATTTCTCTAACAAATCAAAGAAAATAGGGTTGCAAAAAGGTTACCAACAGAAGGGAAAAAGGAGAACTAGGGTTTGCTCCTGCGACCAGCGATTCGGCAGAGAAGAGAACTACAAATTGAACCAATTAGAACACAACCGAAGGCAATTTCAGATTTTCTTCTCCGCTCCTGCGGTTTGCTTCGATCCGAATAGAGAGAGGCATCCTCTCTCTCCTGCGATTTTCCTCTCCACTCATGCGATTTAGGCCCCCCCTCTCTCTCTCCAGCGATTTTTCTCTTCACTCTTGCGATTTAGGCCTCCTCTATCTCTCTCTCTTTCTCTTTCAGACTCACGGGAGAGAGAAGTTTTCTTTTTTATTAGGAAATGCTCTTTTAATTTGGATTCCATCCGAATAAAACCCGATCCGTTACCTATCGAGGGGGCAGTGGGAGAAAACACATTTAGGCCGTCGGATCACGCGAACGGCTCGATGAGCCGCGCGACACGCTTTGTCGCGCAACAGCAGATTGGGATTGACTCGTACCCGTATAAGTATTTGTTGAACCATAAAAAAAATACAAATAGCTAAAATTGAGAGAATAAGTATATGCTGAAATGGAGAACAGCCGAAAAAAAAAATGTTCTTGCGAGTAAAGCGATGCAGCCTATTTGCTTAAGGAATAAAAAATTTTATGGCCAAGACTCATAGCCCAATTCTCACACCCTAGGCCCACTGGTCAGATGAGTAATTCACAAAAATCAACTGAGCTTGTATGGGAAACATGCGGTTATGGAAGCAAACAGTCAAGTTGATATGAAAAATCAAAGGGTGCCAAGTCGGCCACCCCCCCTGCCCATTATTTTTTCGTAACCGCCTTTGAAAAATTGAAGCCAAAGCCCTTTTAAAGACCAATCAAGAAGAGGCGTAAAAAAAAAAAAAGAACAGAAAATATAGAGGGTTGAAGAAGATAACACAGAGGGAAAAAGGGGAGGTGGTAAGTAAAAAAAGGAAACGGAGAGAAATTGTGAAATCGTGAGTTTCTTGCTTTTTCGTTTTTCCTTTCTCCATAAACTCCTGTAATTCTGTAAAGAAAACTGAGAGAGGGAGAGATCTCGTGAAGAGAAGAGGAAAAAGGTTTGTAATAAACTGTTGAGTTGTGAAAATGAAATATTTCCATTTGTCTTTATGATTCGTACTCATTTTCTCTTTTGTTTCTTTTATTTTCTGCATCATGTTAAGCAACGCATAAAACTAACAATCTTTCTTTCAGTTTTGGTATCATCTTCATGTTAATTGTGCATAAATCAAATAGGAAACTTTAACTTGCTATTGGTATCAGTTTTCCAGCACGGCTCTTGGCATGGAGTTTTGATCTAACGCAACCACTTCGATCGAAATTTGTTTATATCACAATCTGTAGCATGCTCAGTTGTGATTTAAACAATAAGAAACCGCTTCATAAGGGATCTGCAGCATGTCTCAGTCCCTATGGAGATGGTATGAACCTAATTGAATTGGATCTGTAGCATGCTCAGTCCATTCGATTTAGGTTGTTTGAACAACAAAGATCAAAATTCCATGCAAAGACGTCGTTATGCTGCCGAAATTTACTCAGAGAAGTCATATTTCATTTTATATTTCTGGCATAAGTTAAATCTAAAATATGTTCCTGATAATTTTCTGTTACCAGCAAAGTGCATTCTGGACAGTACACAAAACAATTTTTATCTCACAAACAGTTAAACAGAACCAATTGAAATTTAAACTGCAGATGAAACATGATATGACACACCTCCTGTAAAAAGTTCAGAATTTTTGGACGGACAGATTAATTATAACGAAATTTTGAAGTCAGACAGGAATTAAGTTTCAGAAAACTGTACCAGCAAATCGTGCCAGTAAATGTCTGAAAGTTCATGCCTTGAAACCCTTGAAATAAATCTCTAAAAATTCCACAACAATTACTGTAACTGCCTCAAGATGTACATTTTCAAATCTGAAAGTTTCAAGTCATAACTGCAAACAGAGAGCAAATGAAAATTCAAAAACTGAACTGATGTCTGTCTGTCCCAGGAAACTGTTTCCAGAAAGTTGACTCAGATTGCAAATTTCGGTAAAAATACCAAACCAACTCAGAAAACCTAATTCTAGATATACAAATTTTCCTCTTGAAGTCTAGTTTCAAATAAAACAAACCGCATGTCAAAATTCGTAACAGAACGAAAACAGTCATTGAAATAGTGACTGAAGGTCGTGTTAACTGATAAAACGGTTTTTCAAAAATGACCCTGAAAGATCAAACCCAAAGCCCAATGAAATAAATTCCGAAAATTCTATAAAAATGATAGTAAAAATCCTCTCTGAGTCTTCTTTCAAATGAATCTAGTTTCATAATTTTTGGTGAAACATAGAGACTCTTTTCTAATTTCGAACTGATTAATGGTCTGGTTAGTCATGTCCAAAATGTACAGTCTAGAAAATTTGCAAACTGTCCAAATGTCAAAATACATTAAAATTCACAGGAAACTCGAAAAATCTCAAATGAAATACACCAAAACTCAGAACAAATCTAAAGATTTCAGTTGCATTTCACAACTATTTTAGCCTAGACACATAATTCTTCGAATCCCTTAATCAGAGGTTCTCGCGGTTATCCCCGAGGTAATTAACAGCAGGGGCTTGCGCCTGTTGGAAAGAAAGGACTCACAAAATAATAAACCTTCGTGTGAATAGAAATTCATATGAGTTCTCTTCTCTTCATTAAGAAAGGACTTATATCGAATTGTGACGCGCGGAGGGTATCTGGATAGATCTTTCCCTTTCCTGCGGATTATCAGTTTATTTTCTTCCGCGGCGATAAAAAGGTCTCTACAGATTCTGGCGCCATAAGTCAACCAACACTGGTATGTTCATCTACCAGAATGAAAGATGAACAAGTTTTGTACTTTGTACTTTAACAATGTACGATCCTGGGTCGCTTTTATGGGCAACCTTTTGCTTTTGCAGGTACAAGAAGTTGCTGGAGCTTTATGTCCTTAGGAGAAATGAAAAGAGTACCCTGCTTTAAAAGGCTACATAGGGTGTCTCTTCCACAAAATTTTCCTAACTCCACAAATTCCACAGCCAAAATTCCACATAAAAATGGTCAATTGTTGGAGTGAGCCATAAGTCAACCAACACCGGTATGTTCATCTACCGGCATGAAAGATGAACAAGTTTTGTATTTTGTACTTTAACAATGTACGATCTTGGGTCGCTCTTATGGGCAACCTTTTACTTTTGCAGGTACAAGAAGTTGCTGGAGCTTTATGTCCTTAGGAGAAATGAAAAGAGTACCCTGCCTCAAAAGGCTACATAGGGTGTCTCTTCCACAAAATTTTTCTAACTCCACAAATTCCACAGCCAAATTTCCACCTCAAAATGGTCAATTGTTGGAGTGAGCCATAAGTCAACCAACACTGGTATGTTCATCTACCAGAATGAAAGATGAACAAGTTTTGTACTTTGTACTTTAACAATGTACGATCTTGGATCGCTTTTATGGGCAACCTTTTGCTTTTGCAGGTACAAGAAGTTGCTGGAGCTTTATGTCCTTAGGAGAAATGAAAAGAGTACCCTGCTTTAAAAGGCTACATAGGGTGTCTCTTCCACAAAATTTTCCTAATTCCACAAATTCCACAGCCAAAATTCCACATAAAAATGGTCAATTGTTGGAGTGAGCCATAAGTCAACCAACACTGGTATGTTCATCTACCAGAATGAAAGATGAACAAGTTTTGTACTTTGTACTTTAACAATGTACGATCTTGGGTCGCTTTTATGGGCAACCTTTTGCTTTTGCAGGTACAAGAAATTGCTGGAGCTTTATGTCCTTAGAAGAAATGAAAAGAGTATCCTGCTTTAAAAGGCTACATAGGGTGTCTCTTCCACAAAATTTTCCTAACTCCACAAATTCCACATCCATATTTCCACCTCAAAATGGTAAATTGTTGGAGTGAGCCATAAGTCAACCAACACCGGTATGTTCATCTACCGGCATGAAAGATGAACAAGTTTTATACTTTGTACTCTAACAAGGTATGCAACAAAATCCAAAACTGGAGTGAGGGAACAACATACCCAAACCTAAATAAAAAACCAAGGCAAAGGAACAAATATCCAAAACTCAAAATCAAAAACCAAGGCGAAGGAACAAATATCCAAAATCTTAATCCAAAACCAAAATCCAAGGTGGAGGAACAAATAATCAAAACCTTAACCCAAAATCAAAATCCAAGAAGAGTGAACAAATACCAAAACCTTACCCAAAAAAAAATTTTTTTTTTGAGGCAAAGAAACAAATGCTCTACACCTCAATCAAAATGAAGGCCATGGCGGAAGATCAAGATCTTGGAAATATGATCAAATTAAAAACTGAGAAACATGATCAGTTGCTAAGTGAACTCATGCGACATTTCAAAAACTTTCCTACAAGTCCAGAAGAACAAAGTCAAGAAAAGCACACATCGGACACCAGAGCAGGTCGTTCTGAAAAACCATCACAACCTACTCTGGTGGGGGCATTTGTTGAACCATAAAAAAAAATACAAATAGCTAAAATTGAGAGAATAAGTATATGCTGAAATGGAGAACAGCCGAAAAAAAAAATGTTCTTGCGAGTAAAGCGATGCAGCCTATTTGCTTAAGGAATAAAAAATTTTATGGCCAAGACTCATAGCCCAATTCTCACACCCTAGGCCCACTGGTCAGATGAGTAATTCACAAAAATCAACTGAGCTTGTATGGGAAACATGCGGTTATGGAAGCAAACAGTCAAGTTGATATGAAAAATCAAAGGGTGCCAAGTCGGCCACCCCCCCTGCCCATTATTTTTTCGTAACCGCCTTTGAAAAACTGAAGCCAAAGCCCTTTTAAAGACCAATCAAGAAGAGGCGTAAAAAAAAAAAAAAGAACAGAAAATATAGAGGGTTGAAGAAGATAACACAGAGGGAAAAAGGGGAGGTGGTAAGTAAAAAAAGGAAACGGAGAGAAATTGTGAAATCGTGAGTTTCTTGCTTTTTCGTTTTTCCTTTCTCCATAAACTCCTGTAATTCTGTAAAGAAAACTGAGAGAGGGAGAGATCTCGTGAAGAGAAGAGGAAAAAGGTTTGTAATAAACTGTTGAGTTGTGAAAATGAAATATTTCCATTTGTCTTTATGATTCGTACTCATTTTCTCTTTTGTTTCTTTTATTTTCTGCATCATGTTAAGCCACGCATAAAACTAACAATCTTTCTTTCAGTTTTGGTATCATCTTCATGTTAATTGTGCATAAATCAAATAGGAAACTTTAACTTGCTATTGGTATCAGTTTTCCAGCACGGCTCTTGGCATGGAGTTTTGATCTAACGCAACCACTTCGATCGAAATTTGTTTATATCACAATCTGTAGCATGCTCAGTTGTGATTTAAACAATAAGAAACCGCTTCATAAGGGATCTGCAGCATGTCTCAGTCCCTATGGAGATGGTATGAACCTAATTGAATTGGATCTGTAGCATGCTCAGTCCATTCGATTTAGGTTGTTTGAACAACAAAGATCAAAATTCCATGCAAAGACGTCGTTATGCTGCCGAAATTTACTCAGAGAAGTCATATTTCATTTTATATTTCTGGCATAAGTTAAATCTAAAATATGTTCCTGATAATTTTCTGTTACCAGCAAAGTGCATTCTGGACAGTACACAAAACAATTTTTATCTCACAAACAGTTAAACAGAACCAATTGAAATTTAAACTGCAGATGAAACATGATATGACACACCTCCTGTAAAAAGTTCAGAATTTTTGGACGGACAGATTAATTATAACGAAATTTTGAAGTCAGACAGGAATTAAGTTTCAGAAAACTGTACCAGCAAATCGTGCCAGTAAATGTCTGAAAGTTCATGCCTTGAAACCCTTGAAATAAATCTCTAAAAATTCCACAAAAATTACTGTAACTGCCTCAAGATGTACAGTTTCAAATCTGAAAGTTTCAAGTCATAACTGCAAACAGAGAGCAAATGAAAATTCAAAAACTGAACTGATGTCTGTCTGTCCCAGGAAACTGTTTCCAGAAAGTTGACTCAGATTGAAAATTTCGGTAAAAATACCAAACCAACTCAGAAAACCTAATTCTAGATATACAAATTTTCCTCTTGAAGTCTAGTTTCAAATAAAACAAACCGCATGTCAAAATTCGTAACAGAACGAAAACAGTCATTGAAATAGTGACTGAAGGTCGTGTTAACTGATAAAACGGTTTTTCAAAAATGACCCTGAAAGATCAAACCCAAAGCCCAATGAAATAAATTCCGAAAATTCTATAAAAATGATAGTAAAAATCCTCTCTGAGTCTTCTTTCAAATGAATCTAGTTTCATAATTTTTGGTGAAACATAGAGACTCTTTTCTAATTTCGAACTGATTAATGGTCTGGTTAGTCCTGTCCAAAATGTACAGTCTAGAAAATTTGCAAACTGTCCAAATGTCAAAATACATTAAAATTCACAGGAAACTCGAAAAATCTCAAATGAAATACACCAAAACTCGGAAAAATCTAAAGATTTCAGTTTCACTGGTCATTTGATGTTAATATCATCTAAAGTCTGGTCAAATCCGACTTTGATCATTTTCATCATAATGCATCATGTGAAATTCAAATTAAATTAAAATTTCTTTAGAAATTCTAAAAGTCCACAAAACCAAAATGAAATTGTGGGACTTCAATATTTGAAATTTGTGGTAAAATTCTGATTTGAGTTTAAATTAACTCAAATTGACACAAATACATACCAAACCAAACTAAATTTCGATTTGAGTCTAATTTGACTCAAATTGTGTCAAATCCAAATCAAAACTAACTCGAGTATCAAATACACTCAAGTTATCTAGAATTTAGTTTGAGGCCCCAAATTGTCTCGAACTAACATGATTTGAATCCAAATTGATTTAAATTAACAATAGTGAAACCAAATTATAATTTGAGTTCAAATTAACTCAAGTTATACCCTAAACAAGTGCCAAATAAAATCAAAAGCAGTTTAACTGGACCAAAGCCCCAGTTTGATCATAAGTTTCCCTCGTCACCTGAATCAGCGGCTCGCTTTGTATTCAGTGTACGAGTTGCAAGGTTGTTGCGCTTGAGTGACCAGTGCGGTTACACTCTTGACCCTAACTTTGCGAAGTCCTTGTTCCTGAGTTAACAATATGTTCTGTACTTAGAACCTGGTACTTCACAGGATTCGAGAACAAATAACTCAAATCCTAAATCAAGTGTCAAAAATGAGAATAAATATCTCAATTCTAAAACAAAACGGTATTTGATCGACTAATGGACTGGTCGGTAATTTACCATTATGGTTCAAGTTAGATTAAAAATTTAAAATCTTAACTTACCATAAAAACCTCATGAACAAATGTCACATGCATAATCACCCAACAAGTTGCATTTCACAACTCTTTAGCCTAGATATATAATTCTTCGAATCCCTTAATCAGAGGTTCTCGCGGTTATTCCCGAGGTAATTAACAGCAGGGGCTTGCGCCTGCTGGAAAGAAAGGACTCACAGAACAATAAACCTTCGCGTGAATATAAATTCATATGAGTTCTTCTCTCTTCATTAAGAAAGGACTTATATCGAATTGTGACGCGCGGAGGGTATCTGGATAGATCTTTCCCTTTCTCGTGGATCTTCAGTGTATTTTTCCGCGGCGATAAAAAGGTCTCTACAGTATTAATAAAGAACTAGATGAGGGGTAGGCGGCTTCGCCGCCATTTGATAAATTTTGATGGTTAAATCTATCAAAATATAAAGAAATATATGTTTTCAATATATCTATTTTATATTTTATTTACTTTATATATAAAAAACTATCTTAGATGATTGGTACAATTATTTTTAATATATTTAATCAAAAAATATTTTTAATTAAAAGCCAATGCAATTATGGCTTTTAATTAAGAAGGGTAAACTTCTAGAATATATTCAGATTGATCGATCAACGAAAATTGGAGGACTCAGATTGCATGTCGTATGAGGGGATAATTTTTTTTTCCTATAGGTTAGACATGAACTACCTTAGACTTCAAAATATATCTATCTTAGATTTCCAAATATATTTAACTTTTAAACTATTTTTAATTTATATAAATAACAGTGTAAAAAAAATTAATTCTATTTTTGACCGATATTTCAAGTTTAAATATCGGCCACGGTTTTTAATATATATAATATATATATCTTAGATTAGGACTCAAAAATGGGGCGCCAGAAAATAATTTTTGAAGCCTAAATTTCCTGTAAGTTAATCAAGGCCGCTGACCGCTTCTTGTTTGGTTGTTAGTTGTTACTAGTTACTGCTCTCGTCTATGAAGGGGTTTTTTTTATCTTTTTTATCATCACATGACTTTATTACCTTATTCAATAATTGTGGAGATATGCGACGTCGACAAGTTGAAGCTCAAAGGAGGGTTTGTGAAGGGTTTTCGTACACTGAGTTCACTATCAACAAGTGGTATATATTTTATTTTTTTTTTAAAAAAAAGGAAAAGTAAGCTTCGGATGGAAAGAGCGAAGATACAAAGACATGTAAAGAGTTGGTATTCTGAACTATAATATATTTTGCAAATCTGATGGAGGTAAGGCGTCTCGGTCACTTTTTCTAAACAATAAATAAAACATGATATGTACACGTAATTCCTGTTTGGATCGTATGCAAATAAAAGGAATTTACTATTCCTAGACATAAATTTATTATAAACAATCCAAATTCTTCACAAAATTACATACTTTCTAATACTTTATGTCTAGGAATTGAAAATTCTTTCTATTCCTAAACGATCCAAACGACTCCAAAGATTAGAAATATTTTTCATACATCAGCGGCTCTGTATTTATTAAATTTTTGTACGCTTTTGCATAATAAAAATTATCTATAGTACAAAGGTGGGGCAGTTTGGCAGGCCAGGGTGTAGCATCATCATCAACAGCGTTGATTTCTATCAATACGCAAAACAAAAGGTGTTGGGCCGGGGATGGTGAGGATAGTTTTCGCTCTACCGTGCACGTTACACAACCATCTAAGATTGCTCCCGTGCGCTCGAGCGGTTACTACTACAACCCACCACGCGACCTTCACCCTTAGCTCCCGCTTGGCCAAAGCGTTCATCGCAATCCGACCTCCGCGGATTTCCTATTTAAATGTGACAGACGGTACAAACATTTCGATCGTGGGATTAAAATAATAATTTCTCCGGAGTCCGGACCTTTTTTCCAGAAGTGATAACCGCCATCCAGCGAAAAATCATCCGCGTCATTCATAATGTTTTTCGCCTCCGACTTTTTTCGCCTCCGACTTTTTTCGCGCGCCCTCTCTCTCTCTCCATTCACCTTCCCTCTCATTTTTCCCCTCCTTACCCTTCCCTAATCCCACACCTTTCCCCTCCTTTCTCTCTCTCCCCTCTCTCTCCTTTTTCATTCTCCCACCTTCGTTTGTGTTCGCTCTCAATTTCCCTTCAACTACTAATTGATTAAATAAAGAAACAAAATGAGCAGATGCAACAAATAAATTGAACATATACAACAACTAATTGAACAGAAATAATAAACAACTTGAACTCAGACAAAAAATAAAAATTAACATATATACATAGCAAAGTGAATATATAACACAAATAAAATGAACAGATATATCAAATAAATTGAACATATATTACAAACAATTTGAACTTATGTAAAAAAATAAAGATGAGCATATATAAAGAAAAAATAACAAATAAATTGAACAGAAATAACAGATAAATTGAACAGATATAACAATGAATTGAACATATATAACAAAAATCGTGAACTCATTAAAAAAGTGAAGATAAACAAATAGAACATATGTAACAAATAAATTGAACATATATTACAAACAATTTGAACTCA
This sequence comes from Rhynchospora pubera, assembly GCA_028095005.1. Taxonomy (NCBI): domain Eukaryota; kingdom Viridiplantae; phylum Streptophyta; class Magnoliopsida; order Poales; family Cyperaceae; genus Rhynchospora; species Rhynchospora pubera. The sequence goes on from CM051461.1 coordinate 119,227,875, forward strand.
TGCAAAAAAAAAATAAAGGTGAACATATACAAAATAGAAAATAACAAATAAATTGAACAGAAATAACAGATAAATTGAACAGATATAACAATGAATTGAACATATATAACAAAAATTGTGAACTCATTACAAAAGTGAAGATAAACAAATAGAACATATGTAACAAATAAATTGAACATATATTACAAACAATTTGAACTCATGCAAAAAAATAAATAAAGGTGAACATATACAAAATAGAAAATAACAAATAAATTGAACAGAAATAACAGATAAATTGAACAGATATAACAAATAAATTGAACAGAGATAACAAATAAAATTGAACATATATAACATAAAATAGAAGCGAGAGAGAGAGAGAGAGAGAGAGAGAGAGAGAAACAAATGGCCAATGATAAAGAAAAAACCATGGCTTTCTTGGAAGAGAGCGGAGGGACAGGGAAAATTCACAAAGAAAGAGAGAGGGAGAGGGAGACGCACCTGGAGGAAAGTGAGAGGAGAGAAAAGACGCGAGCGGAGGGAGTAAAGTCGCAACCAGCGGAGAAAAGATGCGAGCGGAGGGACTGTCGCGGTGAAGCGAGAGCGAAGGAAGAGAGGGAGACGAGGGAAGGGAGGGGACACGCGAAAAGGAGAGGCGCGTACTGTGGATGGCGCTGGATGACAATCTAGTGGATGGTAAGTAGTAATTACCCCTTTTTTCTGTAATTAACTCGAGCCGTTTTTATGGGCTGGACAATAATGGGCCGACTTATATATCAATGGGGTCGTGAGGCCGCCACAAAATAGGTTTTATGGGCTTCACACACTCATTTAATTGATCCCTCGAAAAAATTAATACTAACGTTACTGTTCATATTAATTTTGATAATAACAGAAAATAAATCAAAATTTTAATACTAACGTTGCTCGATCGTCATCCCAGTTGACGAAAGCCCAATACCCTTGGATCGTCATCCCAGTTGACGATCCAAGCTTGGATCGTCATCCGAAATGACGATCCAACGATCCAAGGAAAAAATAAATATTAAAAAAAGATTTTGAAAATTTTTTCATTTGGATCGTCATCCCAAATGACGATCCAAACAAAAAAATTTCAAATTCTTTTTTTAATGCAAATTTTACATTTTAGTCCCCAAAGTTTTTATTATTACAAAATATATAATTTATAATTAAAAATTAAACATAATTAAAACATCTATTATATTTTATTTACACATCGTGCGTGCCATGTCATGTCGTGTCAAACACGATCGTGTTAGAGTCTCGTGTCGTGTTGACACGAACTACTTTTTTAACCGTGTCGTGTCGTGCTTAGTGGTGAGAAGAGTCAACATGACACGCATTCTAACACGACACGACTGACACTATCGTGTCGTGTCGTGTTGAAACGTTGTGTTAGTCGTGTTAAATCGTGTCAGATTATTTTATTATCTTTTTAATTAAAAATAAAAATTAATAAAAAAATTACTAAACGTTATAATTTATTATGTAATTAAGTTTAAAGTTTTTATTAATATTTTTTATAAAAAATAATAATTAAATTAGAACAATATTATGATTTAAATGATGGTAAATAATATGATGTGGTATTATAAATTGAAAATAAATTATTAATTTTTCTTAAATAATCAACATTAATAATTTTGCCAATTACGTGTCGTGTCGTGCTTAGTGGTGAGAAGAGTCAACATGATACGCATTCTAACACGACACGACTGACACTATCGTGTCGTGTCGTGTTGAAACGTTGTGTTAGTCGTGTCAAATCGTGTCAGATTATTTTATTATCCTTTTAATTAAAAATAAAAATTAAGAAAAAAATTACTAAACATTATAATTTATTATGTAATTAAGTTTAAAGTTTTTATTAATATTTTTTATAAAAAATAATAATTAAATTAGAACAATATTATGATTTAAATGATGGTAAATAATATGATGTGGTATTATAAATTGAAAATAAATTATTAATTTTTCTTAAATAATCAACATTAATAATTTTGCCAATTACGTGTCGTGTCGTGCTTAGTGGTGAGAAGAGTCAACATGATACGCATTCTAACACGACACGACTGACACTATCGTGTCGTGTCGTGTTGAAACGTTGTGTTAGTCGTGTCAAATCGTGTCAGATTATTTTATTATCCTTTTAATTAAAAATAAAAATTAAGAAAAAAATTACTAAACATTATAATTTATTATGTAATTAAGTTTAAAGTTTTTATTAATATTTTTTATAAAAAATAATAATTAAATTAGAACAATATTATGATTTAAATGATGGTAAATAATATGATGTGGTATTATAAATTAAAAATAAATTATTAATTGAGAAAGTTTAATATGCACTATAGTGCATAGGGCACTCCGTGCACCGCGGACTTTTTCGAGGGTATTTTTGTAAATTGACAAATCTAATTTAACCAATCTAATCTACATATTGAAATCTCATAGAAAACCAAATTTTACAATTTTTGAGATTTTATTACTATTTTTTTTCGAATTTTTTAAAACATGCCAATTTTGGAAAATTGTAAATAGTACAACATTCCAAAAATGGCATGTTTTAAAAAATTCCAAAAAAATAGTAATAAAATCTCAAAAATTGTAAATTTTGGTTTGGTATGAGATTTCAATATGGAGATTAAATTGGTTGAATTAGATTTGTCAATTTACAAAAATATTCCTGAAAAAATCCGTGGTGCACGGAATGCTCTATGCACTATGGTGCATATTAAACTTTCTCTTATTAATTTTGCTTAAATAATCAACATTAATAATTTTTCCAATTAACACGACACCTCAACACAAATCTAATTATTAATGTTGATTATTTAAGCAAAATTAATAATTTATTTTCAATTTATAATACCACATCATATTATTTACCATCATTTAAATCATAATATTGTTCTAATTTAATTATTATTTTTTATAAAAATATTAATAAAAACTTTAAACTTAATTACATAATAAATTATAACGTTTAGTAATTTTTTTCTTAATTTTTATTTTTAATTAAAAAAATAATAAAATAATCTGACACGGTTTGACACTACTAACACAACGTTTCAACACGACACGACACGATCGTGTCAGTCGTGTCGTGTTAGAATGCGTGTCATGTTGACTCTTCTCACCACTAAGCACGACACGACACGGTTAAAAAAGTAGTTCGTGTCAACACGACACGAGACTCTAACACGATCGTGTTTGACACGACATGACACGGCACGCACGATGTGTAAATAAAATATAATAGATGTTTTAATTATGTTTAATTTTTAATTATAAATTATATATTTTGTAATAATAAAAACTTTGGGGACTAAAATGTAAAGTTTGCATTAAAAAAAGAATTTGAAATTTTTTTGTTTGGATCGTCATTTGGGATGACGATCCAAATGAAAAAAATTTCAAAATCTTTTTTTAATATTTATTTTTTCCTTGGATCGTTGGATCGTCATTTCGGATGACGATCCAAGCTTGGATCGTCAACTGGGATGACGATCCAAGGGTATTGGGCTTTCGTCAACTGGGATGACGATCCAGCAACGTTAGTATTAAAATTTTGATTTTTTTTTCTGTTATTATCAAAATTAATATGAACAGTAACGTTAGTATTAATTTTTTCGGATTGATCCCTTAGTCAATCAATTAGGCCCTCCAATCAATGCTCTACATTTAGGCTATATATTTAATATATAAATATTGGCCCATTAAAATAATATATACCTATTTATATTAAATTGTGTTGAACTGAACTAATTAATAATTATTATAGGATTAGCTAATACATAAATTCATTTCGATATTATCTATTTGACTTAATTAATTATATAGGTATATAATCAATTAATCAACTTATCATATTTTCGCAACACACACTGCTGCGAAAAAATAAATAGTGCACTGTATGGTTGAATCTCGATCTGTGTGACCCTTTGAGGATTTATGCTAAGTTGGACATGGAATTAAATCATTATTTAATTCCAATAATCATAAGCGGTGTCTAGCAACATGTTAAAATTCCCAATTCACATAAATAGTGTACTGCTGCAGTATTTCAATCCTGCATAAGAGAATAAATGTATTCCTCTATTTTGATTCTTATGTCACACGATATCATCGTATAATCCAAGATAGGAATGTGTCATTCTTGCAGATTATACGTTTCTTGATCTAAATATAATTGTATCAGTTGCTAGCAAACAATCTATCTCCATCAAGGGGCCCAAACAGATATCGTCACTCACTAAGTTAATTAATGAGGGACATACGATTTTCTTGATGATTAATTTTTCTCCGCACAATTCAAGAGAACATAAATAACGTCCGTATAACTGCCCATATCGGAAATCAGCGGTAGACGATATTTATTGAACCTATTCTCATGTGGAAAAGATAAACATCTCAAACTTAGAATCAAAATCATAACGAAATAAATAATGACACATAACACAATCCATATATTTATTTCGTTGGGTCATGTCATGTACTATGTTCAATTAACATAAACATATGCAATTAAGTTGGTTACTCTTAACCTATGATTTATAGAACTTAATCATCACTTAACTTGAATACTAATCTTATTGATAATTAATGTTCCTTGTTAATTATCAAGATTATGGACCTTTTAGATTTATTGTTGTCATTTACAATTAAATGAAATACAGAGATCTATAATTCAGATCCTCAACCTGAATGATCTGTCAACAAAAAAATCAAGGAACAAATGATATAAAATCATCAATAATATAAAACCAAAGAAATAGCCAGATATGATTGACTTTTAGAATATATCTCTAACATTTAGCCCACTAGGCCACTACTCAGATTGATGCATCAATAGAACAAAAAAAAAAACACCAAATGATATATTCTTTTTATGGCACTTAAAAAAAAGGGTTCTAATCCCATAAGTTTATGTGTCACAAATGCCATAATTTTTTTTTATTGAGGTAGACTAAAATCAGCCAAGAGTCACAACTGACGAATGAATCTGTCAACTACGATTAAAACTCAATTTTCGAGATTCTAACAGTAGATCCAAACCATTCAATGTGTTTTTCATATTGAAATCTCGTTGGAGACCAAATTTTACATTTTTTTTTTAAAATTTTTTTTACTTTTTTTTGGCATTTTACGAAATTCTTAATCTAAACAATTTTGGACCCTTTACTAACAACAATTTTTAAAAATCTAAAAAAATAGTAAAAAATTTCATAAAAATGTAAAATTTGGTCTCTAATGAGATTTCAATATGGAGAACACATTAGATGGTTCAGATTAGCCATTAGAATCTCAAAAATTGAGATATAATCGCATCTGAATGGTCAAAATGTTAGTATGAATTAATAATGTTACTTGAGATATTACCGTTCTGTCCTTCCATTCACCATTGATTTTAATTTATTTTTGTGTTCTGTTCGTTTCGCTGTAGTAACGTTTAGATATTTCAGTTTCGTTCCTGTTCCATTATTAAAAATGAAATAAATTTTCTATTTTATTTAACGTTCGGTTCGGACAGAACGGAACGTATATGGCCAAAACGGCTGGTTTTTTACATCCCTATTTATTTGAATAGAAGACCTATCAGGTAACGACGTTATTATTTACAAGACCAAGTGGTGCTTCAGACGGAAATTAAAGCTAAGAGAAAATGATAAGAAAAATGATTTGAGTATTACACACAAAGTAAACAGGAATCTTTATTTTAAGAAATCAGAAATCAAGAGAATTGCAATATGTTTTAAAGACAGGAGCAACGACTAACGAATTATCAGATCTTATATATTACAATGTTTTCTCCCTTACTATATTGCCAAGAATCATTATAGTACCACCAGCTCTTGCCTTCTTATTTGAATATTCTAAAAACTAAACCTTACGATTATATCCTACTGTCTCCGTGCATGACACACATGTCAACAAATCTTGCACACATTATATAGAATTAATCAAGGCCTATTCCTGCTATACAAGAGCCTGATTTACAGGAAAAATAAAAATAAATGAAAAGAAAAATATATAATGCCCGGGGAAAAATTGGCGATCTCATCAATCATTCATGAAACAGTGTTGGATATAGGGGTTATCAAATTTAACATGGTTAGACCAGTACTGCTTGTACTTGCCAATGGCAAGATCTAGCCATGGTTTGTAGTTTCCATTATAGTGCACCACAGCTGCGCTCTCTATCTCTTTTGGGTCCACTGCTGGGTCATACCCAAGACCAAGCACGTGCCAGTTTCGATCAAGTGGGTATGTTAGGTTGTAAAAGGTGATCAGGCCAGGTGGCAGTGATCCCAGCTTCCACAGCTTTCTGTCCTCGTTCTACAAAATCGGAAAGTAATTGTATTTTTGTTTCAAGAAACTGTGCATCAGAACAAATTTCATTATATAGTAGGCAAAAAGTATAATGATTAAGTATCACCCGCCGACATACCCCACCTACTACTCTATGTAGATCCAAATATGAAAAATGACAGATTAATAAATGTGGTACCATCAAGTACCGACCAACTAGTAGCTTACCAATTAGAATGGTACTAGTATGACATACAATGCCAATTGGAAACACAGATTAAGAAATTTTAAGGAAAACATATCAAATCTCTCCCTTGGATCTCGCATTCAGTAATATGGCTGAATTAAAAAATAAGATTCATGATGAGTTTTAGTATTATACTTGGTGTAAAGACCAGATTGCCCTTAGATTTCCTACTAGTAATCAGAATAAGTTCAACTTATAACTAGACTATTTAAAATATTGGAGTACTTTAATTAGATTAGTTTATAAATAACAACCTAGCTCCCAAATGAACATGCATGGATAAAAAAAAAATAAAAAAAGAGCATGAAAGGTTGTATTTGTACCAAGTCTTGCCAATAGTGATAAATCCCTGTAATGTTCCTCTTCTTCCACTCCTTCAGATCAAACAAATTCATTCCAAAGGCCCAGCCACAGGCCCGTGGGTCAAAATTTTTTGAAATTTTGGGATGCGAAAAATTCAAGTATGTGTCAAATCGGTGAAAGCTCTCCTTGCATGTTTCAACTGCCCCATTGACCATCCCTTTCATATTAACTGAAAAAAGAGGTGTGAGGTCCCGTTGTATCACCACATCATCATCCAAAAATAATATTTTATCTAACTTTGGGTACACTTCTGGCATATAAAATCTCAAGTGGTTCAGCATAGAGAGGTACTTAGGGTTTCGGTACTTCAAGTTCTCATGTCCAGCCGAAAGGGAAGAGGGATGGTTGAATTTGAAATAATATTCTTTAATCTGCGCTGATTCAAGTTGGCGCAGAACTGAACAATAAGAGGAATTTAACCATTTGAACTCGTCTATATTTTGCACGTTAATGGTTGCATGGCTAGGTGGGTGCATCATGAACCACATTTTCATGGCTGGGAAATTTAATCTATCAGTAACTATATGGAAGATATGTTTATGCGGTTCTGTGGCATGCATTACAGTGGAATTGACAACAACTGATGTAGCAAGTACATTGTCAGAGAAGATGGCATAATGGTACAGAGAGGCATCTTCGAGTTTGGACTTATCTTCAAATATTCCTTCCTTGTAGTTATAATAATCATTGGTAAGTTGTAAATGAAGGCAGTGTAAGGGTTTTGGCACCGTTTTGGCTGCATGTTGAACTAGGAAGGTGTTTTGTTTTTTGGCTGTATTTATGTTTTCTTCTGACAACTGAAGCATTGCTCGTATTTTTCTCTCAATCTCTTCTGATTGATGGAGTTTGTCTTTTGCTGAGGTTAAAGCGTGGCCCATTGCTTTGGCCCGTGCAAGGGCACTGGAACAGAGAAAAAGAACAAAAAAATAACATATGATGTTAATTCGAAACATAAAAATAAAAACATGAAGCTCTTATGATAACAGGTTAACATTGTGCGTTTTGATTACAAGACTATTGGATGTTCAATTATTTTGATCCTGCAAAACCTCAAAGCATACTGTATAACCCTACAAATTCATAGTAGAGGTAAAATTTCTCTTGCATTAAAGTAGTGAATAGAAAATTTCTAGCTTAATGATATACATGAAAATCTCAGGTCCTGAGCAGATACGAGATTTATCTCCAACTAAAGTATCATGACTTCCATCTTACATATGCTGACAAAGGGGAATAGCAGGATCAAAAAAGAATTTCTAACATCAATAATTCGTAATGAAAAAGAATGACATCGAGAGGTAACAGTAAAAATCTAAGATGCTATCAGTAATACTTAAATTGTACTATTGACAAAAGAGAAGGCAAGTTCAAATCTTGACATAATCACTAATATACCTCTCATGAAGTTCATTGTCTGAGCTGGCATCTCCAATGGCATCCTGGCTCTCTTTGATTCGCATGATAAGCAATTGATAAAGATCAAGCTCTTTCTTGGAAAAAAATATGCTAGCATAAATCTTGGCCATTATTATCTGATCTTTCATGAGCTTCAGTACTGAGGTTGACATGGGATTTTGGTACTCTACTCTCCATATACTATACCGGTCTTGTGCCTTGTTGACAAAATTTTTGGTACGGTTTATTGCAGCATCTTGTATCTCGAGTTCATTTTCTTGGCTCATATGGATAAGATGCATCTTTCTTCTTTCCCTTCTCTTCTGCCTCAACAACTGGAATTAAAATTTAAACATACTAGAATTCAAAATAGAGTTGAAAATTCATGAGCAAATCAAGATTCTCATCTAAAGATTAATCAGCTTGCATATAGCTGTATCAGCAGGAACCAAAATCAAACCAGTCAAACCGGTTGTGAATTGGTCACCTTCAGTTCTTCCTGTTGCTTTTATACACTAATTAGTTGGATATTTAATTACAGACAAATTGATACTTAACACTATTACTTAAGTCTAATGAGGAAAGCATTCAGTAATAGTCAAGCCCTTGTCTCCTTCACAACAAGCATGTTGGTGCCAGGTGGCATGATCCTTGATCTGAGAAGCTAGTTTACCCTTTTAAACTGTTCCCTAGATGCAAATAAGAAAGAAACAAAAATATTAAGACACTCACCTCGCGCTTACGTTGGATTGGGTCAATTGGTTTGGCATTTTGATCTTGAAATCTAATTTGATCAACTGTTTCTGATCTATTTGTCAAACTCAGCTCTGATCTGTTCCCAAGCTGTTCATTTGATGTTACTCCCTGTTAGAAATTTTAGTTATACAAACGCAAACTAAATGGGGTTGAGAAATTGTAACAAATGCCCAATGAATGTGTGCATATATTATTCTAAATGTCAACAACAATTTTTACCGCATCTTCTAACAAAAATAAACAGTTCATCATGTAGTAACTTACACAAAACAAATGTTCAGAGTTCTTTGCAATTAACACCCAATTATTGAAACCAAGAAAAAAAAAATTAAGGCCGCTTAACTTTTATATAAAGTAAACTACATATAATGGCTCTTAAAGTTTGAAAAGTATCATTTTATAAAAATAAACGGTTCATCATGTAGTAATTTACACCAAACAAATGTTCAGAGTTATTTGCAAATAACACCCAATTATTGAAACCAAGAAAAAAAATTTAAGGCCGCTTAACTTTTATATAAAGTAAACTACATATAATGGTCCTTGAAGTTTTAAAAGTATCAGTTTAGTCCTATAAATTTCCAATTTGAAGCAAATCAATCCTACTTTCAACTTCTATTGAGAAAATAGTATTTTCATTTATTTTGGCTTCATCTTTTAGCATGATAACTTGTGTTGATGCAGTCGCTCCAACAATACAATAATGTGGAAACCAGCATAATGAATCATAAAATTAGATATCAGTTAAAACTGATACTTGCAACAATGTTTAATATTATCATAAATCAATTGAAAATAAAAACTAATGTACGTCACACTGTAAATATCGTTATGACATTAATGCTGACGTGAATCTTCGTCGTCTTTTGGTTAATTATACATAATAGTACCAACTTGTTACAAATTGAAAACATTAAGCAATAATTTTACACCTTTTGAGACCAAAATGACAAATGAGTGATGATTTATGGACCATTTTTGATCTATTTTATTTCTATCTAATTATTCAAATAACTTTCATAACTAATATTCATAAACTTGGCATGTAATAATCAGGCATTATAACAAGATTTTAATTTAAGCATGTTTTGAGAAAAGGGCTTTTTAGAGTTAGTAGCAGAATTATCAAATTTTGAAGTGCACACACTTCCATCACATTGATCTACATGATGACATAATTGCAAGTATCTTAAATAAACGTTCGTTTTTAGTTCCAACATTAAATTTTAGGTGTCATCCTAAGATGGCTAACATCATGGGTATTATTTGTGAAAATAATATCAATTTGTATCTATCAGTATTAATAGAGGAAACAATGAATACCAAGCCAGCTGTTTCTTCAGTCCCATTCAGAGAAGAAAGCTCGTTGAAGTTCATTTTAAAAGTTCTTATAGCACCAGATGGATCAGTGTAGGCAACTGTTATTGATCCCTGCCATGTATTTGAAAGAATGTAATAAAAAAAAGAATTATGATAATAAGAGGGACAAAGGTAATAACTTCAAACACATGAACCCCACCATCTTTTCTGGTAGGTGCATAATTAGAAAGCAATGAAACTGTAACAAGTAGCACGTACTAAGTATTAACTTATGTACAATACTCAGTGATTTAAAAATCTCAAAATTTAGTGATTCTTGTGCATTAAATGCAGCTGCATAACTAACTTTTCTTATCAACAAATCCAGTGCAGCCACATGCTTGCCTCATTTTAAATCCTAATAGTAACCTTTTGAAAAAAAATAATTTGTACACAACTTTGAATAGTACTTCTACAGTCCGAAATGAGTTTTCTGATGACAAAAAATAAATTTTAACTTTTAACTGGGAACTCATTGCAGGCACCAATTGATCTAATTTGTATCAATAAAAACTCAAGAATTTATGCATACAGCTTTAACGTTATCAACAGAAATTGAGGAAAAATAAAAGGTAACATATGATCCAATTGGTACCATATTATCATCCGCACCTGCTCATCATGGCAGCCTCTACAATTTCGATCATGGCCGTCTCCACTGAGAGCTCATAAGTTACAGAAAAGGGGGAAAAATCAAATTGAGGCACAAAGGAAAATTGAAAAGAATTAATTACTTGTGTAATATCATAAAATGTAAAGGCGAAGTTTCTACATATAACTATCAAGTTCAGCATCAAAGGTGCAACAATAGTGGAGCATTACTTCAAGAAGAAAAGAGAAGGGGGGGGGGGGGTGGGGGGGCAATGAAGCCAACTAACCTGTTGGAAAAGGAGAACTTCCTCAGAAATGAAAACTCTGATTTGGCAGAGGAAACAACAATCATCCCCTAAACAAGAAAGTTCATTCAAACAACTAGAATATTATCTTTTGTAAAAGTTTTAAAAAAATGTGCATCATTTGTGCCTCAATAAAAAATGAACCCAATTGTTATACGACAAGAATGGTACAGATATAATTCCAAGCATTGATTAACTTGTCCTGATACATATACTGATTAGCATTACCAACCTAATGGCAAATTACCAAGGCATAACTAGGGTTATAGAAACATTATCATTCAAACGCATGAATTTTGAAGTAAAATTAGAATTTAAGATGTCAATGCCACAAATGTGCTTGGAGCTTGGGCACAGATGGCTACTCCCAAAATTTGTAGGAAATTAAATACACAGATCAGAAAATGATAGAAATTAAAGAGAAAGATACATTACCTGAAAGAGGAGAAAGAAGAAGAGAATCGAAATTGAACGGTTAAATTCCATCTCTATGGAGATTTGGGAAGGAGTTTCGGTTTACTCAGCGAGTCGCCTTCGCCATCGCGGAATGGCACCACCTTTCGTCCTTGTTCCGATTTTGCTCAGCAATGGTAAGTAATGGGAAATAGCCCGCTAATTATCTTTCGGTATACCAAACCATAATAACCTTTTTGTTTTCCAGATTTGAAGGAGAGAGAAAAAGGAGGGGATGCATGTGAGATGTCTTGTCCGGCGAGGTGTAACCGTGTAAGGTGTTTCGGAAAGGGGAGATGCGTCGGAAGAGAGAACATTGGAACATAACAGTTGCAATATAATAATAATATGGGCCGACTTTATAAACTTTAATAGATCTGAAAGAAGATGGGCTTTCTAAGCTTAGTTCCGTTGGGTTTACACTTCACAGTTTAAACGTTTGCGGAAATTGATTGCAGTTTTTGCGATCGCTTGAACAAAATGAATATATAAAACAGATAAGATGAACATTAAAGATGATCAAAGTGAATATGCATATAAAAATCGGAATAAGAGATGACAAAATATATTTTTCTTTATGTGTGTTCACTTTGTTCAAGGGATGACAAAATATACAAATAAATAAATTCAATAAAAATAAGTTGAATATGCATATAAAAAATTGAACAAGGGATGATAAAATATATATATATTTTTATGTGTGTTCACTTTGTTCAAAAGATGATAAAATTACTGATGGCAGTTATCATTTCTCAATATCTAACTATTAAACCTATAATCGTCTTTTAGCCTTTTGCTTGATCTTAAACTTGACAATTTCCTTTTGTACCAATTAACTGTGAAATAAAGTGAAAATGTTGAGAACAAAAATTGCAGTGCTGGGTGTAAATAGATGTATAAATAAATACTGTCCCATTGCTTGCAGTATTTATTTCTTTAAGAGTCCGTCACTTATTGTGATTAATTATTTTGATGAATATATGATCGAACTTACACCAGGATGTCCATTGTTTCAATAAGATTTGAGTCATTTATCTTAGGGTAAATTTAAACTAAACAGGCAGGCACACATAATGACACCGCTATGCCATAAAAACAAAGTGCCAACTGCCATGTAAAGTTCCTTCTTCATGAGTTCTTTGATAATGATAAAGGAAAAGGGAATACGTACAGATAACCCAAGCAAAATTCACGTTACAAATTAATCCCTGTATTTTCTATATCTAAATAGGGAGTACAAAATGAAATATGTGTCATCAGACGTGGAAATGTACACTACCTCTTGTTAAAGCCTTCATTTATTAAATAATGATTAATGATCAGTACAAAACACCTTGCACACCCAAAAAATTGACTGCCACATAGAAAAACAAAATGAGGCAAAATATACAATCTGAGCAACAGAAATGAAACTCATTATATATAACTTCATCATCTCTCTCGTTGAGATCTAGTGCTTGTACCAGTACCGGTACGGCGTAGTGAATTTGAACTTAGTCTAGAATCTTTCAACCTTCGCTTCATAGCCTCGATCTGCTCTAAAGTCTCCAAAACCTCTTTCATCGAGGGTCGGCTTTTAGGTTCATCATTGATGCATTGTAAACTTAGCTGTGCAGCTTTTATGGCCCCTTTACTGTTGTATTGTCCCTCGAGCCGTTGGTCCATAATACGTGCCAATTTACGACGGTCGGCTAAAAATGGCTTTGCATACTTCACTAAGTTATGTTGGCCCTGTGGTCGATTCGGATCTAATGCTCTTAACCCTGTTAGCATCTCTAGCAGTACTACGCCAAACCCATAAACATCGCTTTTGACATATAAATGACCTACAATCAATAGTAAACGTTGACTTAGTGGGATGCAAACTTTAAAAATTTGTATAATAAAGACTGGTAGATAATACTGCACAGGTCAAATATCTGTCATACACCACCCTGAGACGGTTAACATTATCCTAAAATTGCACATGCCCAAATGTAAATGATGATGTGCATTATTCGAGTGAGTGCATTATAGAAGCACTGCCAAACAGTCTCATTTTGGTAACTACTGAACAGTAGTTTGTGTAACCGGGTCACTGGACTGCAAGAATGACTTGGGGCTATATGAGTCAGGTGGTGTGAGGCGAGTCACACAGAAAGCCGCATTTCCAGTGATACAAGAGAGCCAGAGAAAAATTTTGGCCTATCTAAGTGCTAATACCACCAAATCTTGGAAGAATGAACTGGTCCGCTTTGATTCCATTTTATTCAGTAATCAATTATACACTTGCTGAAAGGTTGAGAGAGATTATTCTTCCCTCCAACCGAAGGCACCAAAAGATATTTGAATTTTGACCACTGTTTTCAGATCGGCCACTTGGTTTTTCTGTACATTAAAAAAGAATATCTTATGGTCCCGTTTTATGAGGGCCCACATGCTATATGCCATTAATTATAGTAGGCAATATTGATTAGTACCCAATTCCACTACTTTATAACTAATTCTTTCGTGTAATCTTCCAAAACCACAATATTCCTCTTTACTCCTCTGAAAGTGACACAACAAATGCATAATTTGATTAAAAGATACATACAGAAAAGCTTATTTTTGTTTCTCCTTTTTTTTTTGTAGGGAATATAATGAGATTATGGATCATATTTGCCATCCGTCCCTCAAAAAAAAAAAAGAGATTATGGATCATACACAGTAGAAAAAAATGTTGCTAGATTTTAAAGCAGTACATTTTAGCTTTTCGGAAAATAGATATATTTTAAGTACAGCATATCATCAGTCATAAGAATAGATAAATGCTAAATAAAGAAATAAATAATTTGATAATTGACATTTCATACCAGTAGCAACATATTCTGGAGCAGCATAACCAAAAGTTCCCATGACCCTTGTTGTTACATGTGATTCGCCACCGTCCGGGCCATGTTTCGCCAGACCAAAATCAGAGAGCTTTGCATTGTAATTCTATTAAAAAATATTAAATGATTTCCATGCATTAGTTCTGGGTCAATAACTAATTCTATGAAATTGTCAAAATTGATGTTTTAATGCTTATATTTTGATAGAAAAGTGTTTGTTTACAGAGTCTAAGAGGATGTTTGAGGCCTTGAAGTCTCTATAGATGACTTGTCTCTCTGACGAGTGAAGAAAGGCAAGGCCACGAGCTGCGCCTATAAGAATTTTTAGCCTCAGATCCCAAGATAACGTTTCATTGGATGTTCCTCCTATCAGAAGCAATACATAAGAAAAATAACAAATGGTAGGGAAGATTTGTAGATAATCTTTATTGATATTCTTCTGTGCCTACCAATGTCCTTTCAATAAGAAAGAAAAGGACGATTGCATGAACATGCATTTTGTCTAGACATTGGAACGTAGATAACATAATAGAAATTTAAAGAGTTCAATCAGAAGAAGGCATTCGGTAAAGGACAAGCCGATAGCAATACTTGGACCCATATTTTTGTAACAAGATCTGTTAGTAGTTTGCTGGACATGTTTGGATCATAAGTCGAGTTCACTATGTTAATCTTATTTTTTTGGTCGAACAGCAGAACAACAGAGGTAATTAGCGACTATTTTGAAAATCTATCTATATATTCATCCAAACCCAAATAATATTTTGAATTGTTAACCCAGATTAACACTATTCCTTGTCACATCCGAAAAGGATACCATTCACTAGAGGCTGATATAGTCATTTTCAGATGTTAATCATTATGCAAAGCAACAGGATGGCGCATCATGCTCAACAAACTTTCTCAGTAACTCTTGCAGTTGCATTTTCCAGGCAAGGACATTATATGTACCTTACTATTTTAGGTTTTTTTAATGTAATAAGGTCGGCTAGTTGGTATAAAGTAGTCACTGCTGTATTGCACTACAGATCAATTTCAACCTTTCTTCTTTTCTCACTTGCATAAATTGCACAACTTCAGAAAAGAAAAAGTTTATGGGATTCTTACTTCGGAAAAGATGGTTTTCTAAACTGCCTTTGGCCATAAACTCATAGACCAGCAAAAGCTCCTTGTCCTCCCAACAATAGCCCAACAGCTTGACCAGGTTTGGATGAGACAACCTCCCTAGAAAATTCACCTCTGACTGCAAAAATATCAAAACAAAAAAAAATAATTAAAGCATGATTCCAATTAAACGAACTATATCAATTATTTATGACTATGTCAAGATTGAAGAGAGCAAACTCGCTTACTATAGAAGAACATAAGACCAACCTCTACCAATATCTAGTATATGTATATATGATTCTGTATAAAATATTATAATTAAAATAAGACAACAAATTCTGTGGAAAAGTGTTTAATAATAATTTATTGAACCCACATATGTCAAAGCCACTGCATGAGTACATTAAAGTACCTGCCATTCCTCCAAACCTTGCACACTTTCAGGATTGAGTTTCTTCACAGCAACCATAATTCCAATCCCACTCTTACTTGGATTTAATGTCTTTTCTTCGACCCATCCTTTGTATACCTTCCCAAACCCACCTTCTCCAAGCACCGTCTCAGGTTTAAAATTTCTTGTGGCACCTTTCAACTCAGAAAATGTGAAAGTCTTGAGGTTTGGTGACTCAAGGATGCGTCCCTCAGGGTACACTAAGGAGTCATCCATACTGAGGCGACTACTGCCAGTAGATTGGCCAAAAGTGCTACTGCTAATGGTTGAGAATTCGGTCATGGTTGTGCCGGTACTTGCCTTTGATGTTAAGCGGCCTGTGTTTATTGTCAGTGAATATTAATTGTTGTCATTTTGTTAGCTCGTACCCGTACAGTCTTATTAATTGCATGTTTAGTAATTTAATAACCACCAATTTCATCATTTTTCGGTTTGTTTTTCCATCTTAATTTGAGTATCTATCCTCATGGGTTGGATGCAAATGAATTTGGAGGTTCATAATGATCCAGCAATATGCCAAGATGCAAATGTATAATAATACATTGAAAATAATATTTAAATCAGCTCAATAAAATGGTCGCTTTTGAAAGGAATATTATTGAAGATAGGACATGCATGATTGCTTTATACGACTAAACAAATGTAGTGCAAAATCATCCTTTCCACATATTGAAGTTTCAAGCGTGCCAAGGAAGGGTTGGTGAAAACAAATAATTGGTAGGGGACTATGAAACCAATTTACAAAATCATGCATGCATGATTCCTATTCAAGCGAGTCTTAACTGACATGTAATGAAATTGTAGTAGTGAAATGATAATCGGTATAATTGAAACTAGCTAAGATATAGTTTGGTCGATTATAATTAGCAAATTAATTGTATAGCAAATTCAACAAGAAACTGAATTGCAGAACTCATAAGTCATAACTCAAAGCAACTTAATTTAATGAAGTGCTACACAAAATTAATAAATCCTTCAATTTTCAAGTATAGCAGATAAACATGCATAATTACTTGAAATTTCAACTTGTTAATGAGGAAAAGAAAAGTCTTATGAGCTACTCAGTCTCTGTACTACAGAAACAAAAATTTACAATTACCTATAATAGGTCCTGTAGTCAGTGAAGAGCCAGACTTCCATTGCAACCCAAGACAATTTCCCATCTCTCTCTTGTTCCCTCTTTGGCGACACCGCTGATAAATAACTAACGAAATGGAAGGAGTTGAAGAGAGGAAATTACGAGGCAAGTTATATGCGTCAAATGAGAAAGAGAAAGGAAAGAATAGTAAAAGTGAGAGAGAGAGAGAGAGACAAAAGAGTCCAGAGAGAATGATTTTTCGACTTTCGTTCGTTCTTTTCCCAATACTTTCTCTTTGGCTTCTGAGTCAGCAGAGTCAACCATTTCTCATGTTTTCACATTTCATGGACTGCGTCCTCTCTGTTGCAGTCGATGTGAGCCAATATCAACGCTTCGGTTTGCTGAAGCTTGTCCTTCATGTAGCCGTGTGGTGATTCACTATTAAAAAGGTCTATTTATAGTTTTGTCGTTAAGGGAATTTTTCTTTGCCCCAATGGATGAACAGTTAAGTTGGAATGAACCCAACATTTTCTTGATGCGCCATGTTGATTGTACTTTTCTTCATATTAATTTTTTTTTATAGCAAATTATGATTATCTTTTTTTTAAAAAAAAATTTAAAACATATTATTTGATGTTCACTTGTGTTATTGAAAAAAACATATGCTCAAAAGGTTGTACTTTGAGTTTTGACATCACGTACTTATTATATAGTTATATGATTGCAAGCTAATTTTAAAAACAAAAGTCCACTTTTAAAATTGAACGAGGCTGCAATAATATTGACAATAGACCAAAATGAATTCCATATTTATCAACCAGAAGAAGGGGGAAAAACAGAGATTTGTGGTGCGTGGCTATATATATCATTTATGATAGAACTATATAATAATCAGTTAACCGATTTACTTATCAGTCGTCTCGTTGCAAATTAAGTTTTTTGAAGTTTTCGATTAAATCTTGTAGGATTAATACTTTAGTGTTGGCGAGGAATTTATTGTTACATTTGTTGGTGCCTAACTTATGCCTCATTTTTGTGGATAATTAATAATTGTGGGGGAAAAAAAAAATACAATTGGAAAACTGCGTCCACTAGATCTGATTTACATCATCATCTCTATGCGCACATAAAAAATGTCATCTTAATTATTTTACTGACAATCATAAACTTCAAAAATTAACATTCAGAAATAATTTACATGAATTTTTACAAGCTGTT
Organism: Rhynchospora pubera; assembly: GCA_028095005.1. Lineage (NCBI taxonomy): Eukaryota > Viridiplantae > Streptophyta > Magnoliopsida > Poales > Cyperaceae > Rhynchospora > Rhynchospora pubera. Next base: position 119,246,365 of record CM051461.1, read on the forward strand.
GATGGCTTGATGCAATCAAAATGAATTCGAAATGTCATAATTTATATATATATATATATATATATATATATATATATATATATATATATATATATATATATATGTTTATAGAAATGGGAAAAAATCACATACTATCGGAATTTTTTTTTCTAATACTTAAGTTTATTTTTTGAAATATAAAAATAAAAATATGAATATAGTTGAAGCACCAAAAAGTGAGGAACTTGAACCCTCATCCTAACTAGTATTTTTGTCTTTTTTTTAGAGGACAAGACCTGGCGACCGAAGGCACCAAATTTCTATTTTTTGTACACCACAGGACTTCAATTTACTATTTATTTATCTTATTATTAAACTTATTTGTGACTCTCGTGTTATTCATTCTACGATGACTCACAATAGAGAATATAATGAAAATAAAGCAAAAGATTTCCTTTTCCTAATAGCCACTAACCCGGAGTAACAATTGTTTAAACACTACTACTATGATTACGTCAAACCTATTATGATCTAATTGGAAGTAATAGCAAAGCACAAATTCACAACAAATGCAATGAAACAGGTTCATCCAATATTTCATCTAACAATCTGCCGTTAACTTAACAAAATCTTTAGGCACCTTCTATAATGGGTGTTGCCTACTTAGTGACGAGGTATTGCCTTTGTTGATAGGATGCAATATATGTGTTAGCACAGCGTAGTTTCCACTAACCAATCAGGTTTGACCACGTAACAGTTCTAACCAGGCGACTGACTAGGAGCAAGACTCTGTTTGTGTTGATTTCAACATCAGATCAAGACGTCTGTGTGGGTTAACATTGATTATCTAATTAACTAGTCGATGTAAAATCGCGTGCAATCCGGGTAAAATAATGGAGGGATGAAATTTATATTACTGGGAGTTTTGGTCCAAAAGGGAAATCAAATCATCGACCCAAAAAAAGACAGCGCACTCAGATGAGATATTTTCAAAATATCAAAACAAAAACAAAGAAAAAGAACGAGTGTCCTAAAATGAAGTAAAAAGCTTATTTAATTAGTTTTAACCAAACTGAAAAATTATTTCTGATAGAAGTATCTTGCAACTGAATAATATAATTTAGCATGATAGAAATTGAAAAAAAATTATTTCCAATAGAAATATCTTGCAATTGAATAATATAGTTTAGTATGATAGAAAATAAATTGTCAAAATTGTTTTCAGCAGAAAGTAATCTTCTTTTGTTGTCTGGAATCAAATCTTAACAAGTGGAGAATATAGCTCACTTTCTGCTGTAATCTCCTCCAGAATTTTTAATGAAAAAGTCAAGACAGATTAAATATGTACATGGATTTATAGTTCTATACTATTGCAGTAATTTCGATGTAGTTAAATATGTACATGGATTTATAGTTCTATACTATTAAGATTGATTAAGGTCTCTGCTGTTATAAAATGTGAAAAAAAAAACAAGGCTTCACAAAAGACAATAATTTCGATGTAGTTTTTTAACTTCGTAATATACATGGTACATGCAGTTATGTTGTGCTCTTCTACAACATTGGATTACAACATTTTATCAGTCTTTACACCTACCAAACATATATACAAGTACGAGAGAAAATGCCAAATATTTAACAGCATTTTCTCAAAGGGTAGTTGGTACAGAATATATGCACACTGTTGGTACTTAGCCAATACTAATTGGCCCTGTATATACAAGTACCAGTGAAAAAAAGTTAAATTGACAAATTAAACAATTTGGTTTTCTTTTGTTAGTTTCAATGCAGAGAAATGCTATTCTTTCTTAATCGAGATTTCGAGCTTGAGGTAGGCGCAACATAGGGCTGAGCCACAACATGCTCGAGTGCTAATGTCAAGTCAGACATGCTGGGTCGCATATGGGGTTGTTCTCTGAGACACAGTGTGATAACCTCGGCTAGTTGGTATAGTGCACGCTTCGGGTAGCATCCGTTAAGCAATGGATCCGCCAAGTGCTTGTATCCTCTACTGTTGAGGAAAGGGCGGGACTGCAGAGAACAAGAGCAGCATTGTTAAATGAGAATATAATAGGTATACCAGTTTGCAATCTTAAGAACAAGTTGAGTATTCTGCTGGAATTCTGGTTTTTACTCGAAAATTCATGTTCACAGTTTCAGTACCACGAAAATAATTGTACTTCTTTAGTTATTTTGCATTTACATATCCTAATGTACCGAGTGATTATGGTTCATTAGGATTAATAGAGTACATAACATTCTTGCCAACAGTTCAAATTAAAAACCCAAAATTCCATTACAGTATCTATATGGTTTTGGTTAAATTAAACAAGCTAAAATTTGAGGCGGTAACCATCCAAAAACTAAAAGGGAACTTAATTTTAGAGTTTAAACAAAACCATAGCTTCAGTATAGGACGTATTGTACCACTCCATTTTAAATTCTCAGATAATAAATGAATAACATTTTTCAGAAAAAGAAAACCTACCCAAATTATCAAACTCTGCTCAGCTTCTTCCCTTGACTCATCATATGCCAATCTGCCAGTAATCAGCTCAAGGAGAACAACACCAAAGCTATACACATCAGACTTTATATTGAGCTTTCCACTCATGTAATAATCTGGTGCGCAGTATCCATATGTACCCATGACTCGTGTAGACACATGTGTGCTGTCCCCTGTGGGCCCCAGCTTGGCTAGACCGAAGTCTGACAGCTTGGCATTGAAATCATCATCCAGTAATATGTTTGAGGACTTCAAGTCCCGGTATATAACAGGTGGCTTAACTTCATGCAAGTACTTCAAGCCATTAGCTGCACCAGCAGCAATCTTCATTCGAGTGCTCCAGTCAAGCGGTTTTCTGTCAGGGAGAACATCTAGGAGGTAAGGTGAAATGTGGTTAGTATATATAGTCAAGAACAATACAAGACCAACTGAAATGACTACTCACACTAGGAACTAGTACCTCACCAACTCGCAATAGAAGCTAACAATCATTGGTATAAGGTCTTGCTTTGTTCATTCTATCTAATTTTGTTGTACTCAGTATTCCAAGAATATTACAAGGAAAACTTTGTATCCAACAGTTTGTATGCAACAGTTTGTATCCAACAGTTTGTATGCATGAACTGTCATCCAAGAATATTACAAGGAAAACTTGGCCATTACAAAGCCTTGTGATACCTGAATGAAAAACCTCATGCAAACAAACAACTGCTCTAAAGGCTTATTCTCAGAGTTCAATGAAGGTTACATTTCATTGTTTTCATTATTAAATATTAACTCAATTTCAGAACCATCACATAAAGTCTTGCAATTGCAAGGACTTTTTGGTCAATTAGCCAATTTGTAATCTTACCTTTCTACAGGGGAATTGGAGACCTAAAATACTGAACACTCTTAGTTACACCACAGAACTGCACCAAATTTTAAGCTGAAAATGGTAAAATGCTGAATGGAAAATATATTCATGAGAAGGAACTGACTGAAAAGATGATCTTCGAGGCTTCCCTGAGACATATACTCGTAAACCAAGATACGCTGGTCACCTTCGGCACAGTAACCTATCATTCTGACGAGATTGGAGTGGTGCAGCATGATAAGCATCATGCACTCCACCACAAATTCATGGGTGCCATCTGCTCCCATCTTCTTCAGCTGTTTGATAGCCACAGGCTGTCCACGATATGAGAAAAATAAATAAATGGAATTGAGCAATTGTTCAGTAATGAAGACCAATGCAGTAACAGTAACCCATCCCCATCCTCCCAACTCCCAAGTCTGATAATCCACCCCCAAAAGAAAAAATAAATGAAAATTTCTGCTATATTAATGCTTGCAATAAACAAGGGTAGTCTGATAATCCAGGATTAGGGGCTTGAGAAAATGTACTTACCTGGCCACAAGCCAACTGACCCTTGTAAACCTTACCGAACCCACCTTCGCCGATCCAGTTAGCCTCAGCAAAGTTGCTGGTGGCAGCCACCATCTGGCTCAGCATGAATTTATTTGTCTGCTTCGGATCAGGACAAACGCCTTTCTTGTCAAACTCATTAAAACCTATGAAACAGAAAGAATAATGTTTAAGCCAGACAGTAAGCCAGTAAAATAGGATAATAAAGCTATTATAAACTTTGCCACTACATGTCAATTGCATTTTCACACTTTGAAAAACTGAAATTTGCTTTATTCATAGAGCAAATTTACAAATTCAAATGCTGGGAGCTCTTCAATGTTTATTAAAAGAATACTGTGAGAATATATAACATGTTCAGATGGAACACAATTTGTACTAAATAAAATTAAAAAAGGGAAGGAAAGATCCACTAAGGCATTTAAACAAACATGTATAGTGCGATTCAGAGAGCGATGAAAACCTATGGTCTTGGCAAGACGAGAGAGCGATTTGGAGCTGACGGCATCAGCTGCATTGCGCCGGCGACGACGCAGGTACTTTGACCTCGGGCCGCAAGAGAAGCAACTCATCTCCTCTCCTATCTCTCTCTAGGCTACATTCCCTTGCTGACACATAGGCATTGGAATCAATTCCAGAAACAAATCGAAAGAAACCAAGGTTTCATTTTGATTTCACTGTCAAAAAGAGAGGAGGATGAGGAGGAGGGGGTATGCAAGAGGAGGAAGGCAATACTATAATTAGGAGACAATTTTTCTCTTTTCTGCGGTAAAGGAAATTGTTTCTCCATTTTTAGAAGATTCGCATCAGGAAAGCCTTCAAAACGTAACGAAATTTAGCTCAAATTGAGTTATAAAACTGGTGCAGCATCCAGCACAACGGTAACTAGTCAACTATTACAAGGGAAGGTTGTTTGGAGTTTGGACACGCAAAATTCCACTGTGAGCATTCCTCTGAATATTTTTTTTTTGACACATATGCCCCTCCAAATTAAAGCAAGACGCTGCGACGAGTTGTTGCTATTTCTCCCCACCATTAATCACATAAAATGTCCAGAATTCTTTTAAACAATAATAAAAATAATTTTTTTAAGTCAATTTCTTGGCCGCCACTTGATGTTGATGTACCATGAAAAATACGAATTTTTTTTAAAAGCTATGAGTTGAATTTTTTTACCATTGTTGCACTTTCTTTTCTATACAAATATTACTTGATTATTTTCTAGTGTATAAGTATTATTAAGTAATATATATTATATATTTATAATTTTAGATGAAACATTTATAAGGATTGAGTGTGTTGAATTTTTTTTTCCTAAAACCACATAATATTATAGGCGCATCACAATACTTGCACATCACATATTTTCGTAATTTTTTTATTATTGTAATCACTATAATTATTATTAGAATTACTATTATTTTTAGTTTAAAATAACAGTACTATTTTATTATGATTATTATTAATAGAATTAGTATTTGTATTATATAATTATAATCATCATTATTGTTACTATTATTATGATAGTTTTTAATTAAGATAATTATTAATGATAATCTCCTTTATTTGTTTTCTGTCATCATCTTTCTGCTAGAAACGATACAAAGAAACAATAGAAAAGAGGGAGTAAATATTTTATATTTCTTTCCTTCTGTACGTGGAATGGCACCATGAGTGTTTCCAAATAGGGTTGGAATGGTGTGAGGACAAATTTGTCAATTAAAGAAAATCAGAATGTCCCAGAGAAATGTTCCGTGCCCAAAGCACCTCTCTATTACAAGGAAGGTGGAGATCTCACCGAAGATACACGAAGTGCCCACAGAAAATCAGCGAAAAGAAATGACAATATAACACGGAGTAAATTTAGCTCCACAAAATGAACTTGGTTCATGCCAGATAATCAACACCTTGATACTGACAGTGGGCCAACTACAACGAACTTATACATTGACAATTTAAACCGGGCTTAGGATATCAGAAAACGGAACGACGAGAACAGCTGAGCTTCGCTAATCCAGCGGAAACAATTGGACCAGTTGCAAAATTCTACCAACAATTCACATTTCGTAACGAGAATACAGCCAAATAACTAAAAAGTAAAATTTTCGTACATTCCGGAGTAAGAATAAAAACACTCAGACGCCACTGCGCATTCCCACTTTCCAGTTTCCAATCCGCGCTCGCTCTGCTTCGTCTTCCTTTTTAGTTCCCACCATGTCCTTCTCGCCTCCTCAAGAGAAAGAGAAAGACAAAAAGGAGAGAAAAATGAAGAAGCGCTCCAAGGCGCCATTAATGGCGACTTTACTCAGCTTCTTCCTCCTCACATTCGTCTTCCAATTCCACCACAAATTAGCTACTCGAATCCACTTCTCAGACCCCTCGCTCAGCCTCTTTACTCAACCGAATTCGAATTCGGATTCAAACCCGAATCCGCCTCCCCAACACACCGCCTCGGTACTCCTTCAAGATTGGCAAGTCCTCGTTTTCCAATTCTACCCTTCTCTAGAAGCTTCTCGAAGGTTCTCGTGCTTGTTCAGAGATAACTCTGTTACTCCCGCACGGGCAACCTCCTCTAACGACGCTTTCGTCTGCCCGATGCCCCGCCGCCTTCGCATCCGCCGCCCGTTTTACTCTCCGCTCTTAGTAGCATCCGATAACCCGGTAAGGAAGCATTATCTCAATGCATTCCCTCTAATGGTTCGGTGGAATTGGATTGTCTATGAATCCCTCTCTACGGCCGATGATGTAATTGTGTTCGCCAAGGGAGTTAATACGAAGCAAGGCTCGAACCGACCGGCCAGTGATTTAACTTGCTTGTTCTACTTATCTGACAGCCGGGCCCCGTTCTACACTACCGCTGCCACTAGTTCATCTCAAGAGGTATTTCGGTGCCACCATCCTGACCTAAATGCATTACCTGAATCCACCAATCAGATTTTTGTCTCTCTTAGAATAAGTAATTCTGATTATTCGTCGGACCCATTACCATCGGTTGCAATTTATACACCACCAAGTGCACAGGCAGTTGTGCAACAGAAAATGAAAATTTGTGCGTGTACAATGGTGTATAATTCGGCTAAGTTTCTGCCTGAATGGGTCAGGTATCACTCGGCCATTGGTGTAGAGAAGTTCTTCTTATATGATAATGGTAGCGATGACCGGTTGAACTTGACCGTGAACCGGCTTCAGTCCAACCGGTTTGATATCTCGACCCGGTTTTGGCCTTGGCCAAAAAGCCAGGAGGCTGCATTCTCTCATTGTGCTGCAATAAACCGTGACAGATGTGAATGGATGGCCTTCATTGATGTTGATGAGTTTGTTTACTCGCCATCCTGGTCTAACTCTACGAGACCAAACCGGTCAATGCTTGGTTCTTTTCTGCCAGGCCAGCCGAGAGTTGGTCAGGTTTCGATAGGTTGCTATGATTTTAGCCCGTCAGGTCAGACATCCCATCCTAAAAATGGGGTCGTAAAAGGCTATACATGCCGTAGGCATGCTGAAGAGAGGCACAAGTCGTTGGTGCGGCTTGATGCTGTTGACCGGTCGTTGGTGAACTCTATTCACCATTTCGGGTTGCGCGATGGGTACGAGTGGGGGAAAGTTGAGTGGGCAAGGATTAACCATTACAAGTACCAGGCATGGGATGAGTTTAAGGTCAAGTTTCGTCGAAGGGCCTCGGCATTTGTGCCAGACTGGATGGATAAGGTTAACCCGTCATCTAGAGATCGAACTCCCGGGCTGGGGTTTGAACCTGTTCAGCCGGCTGGTTGGGCTTGGAAGTTTTGTGAAACAAACGATACACGCCTCAGAGATTTGACCAGTAAGTGGTTTCACAGATGATAATTTGGCTACTTCAGCTGTAATTAATTGGTTTAGGTTTTATAGTTCTTTAGGACTCTGATTAAGTTTCATAGAAAGAAGCAAAACATGGAGAACAAATCACTATATAAAGATAGAAAAGGAGCGCCTGATTATTTTTTTTCCCTCCATTTATGAGGAATTTTGTTTTGGTGTTTCTTAGCTTAGTTCATATTGTTAATTGATTCATTGATTTGTATATTATTTAGCTTTCTTTGAGAAGGCTGTGTACAGAAATAAATTGTTTAGAGGAAGATTTGTTTCCTCATCGATTCATTGGCATTGATTGTGAAAAATGTTTGTACATATATTCCATTCTATTCATAGTAACTTCTTGTGTTGTATATTTTTCGTGGCATACGTTTAAGAGAGCATCATTATTCAGTATTTGGTCGTCCAATTTTGAGCTTGCCATTACGGCATTCTCCTAATGAGCAATACAAAAAAAAAATTAATAATAAAAAAAATGAGTAGTACATTTTCTTTTATTTGAACTTGTACTTTATTAAGTCGTATAATACAAATATTTCTATAACGAGGAGTAAATACGAACAAGGATAGCAGACGATTAAAATGGAACAGAACTAATATGCAAAAAGGAGAATACTTGTTTTAGTGCCAGTGACTAATAAAGGCCTTCCACGTTCAGGACTTTCCGTCGACAAACTTTTATAATTTATTTTAGTGAAACAAAAATAGTAGCAAATTAATTATAAATGAGAAAGTTCAAGATTCTTTTACCATAATTAGTCACTTGTCTTGACATATGACATCTCTGTGGAGGTCAATAGTTTTTACTTTTGGGGCTAATTGCTGGCTCTGCTCTTTCTTTCTTTCTCCAACTGTTCTTTTTCCCACCCTCCAGGCCTCCACTTGCTTCTTCTGATCAACAAAATATCCATATTTTTTAATACAACGGTAATAAACAAATGAAATGGTAAATACATAAAATAGTGTATCCCGTAATATTATTCTTTTTGTCATTCTCTTATCCCATAATAATAGTCCCTTTGCATTCTGCTGCCTAAGTATCATGTGACAAAAACAGGTTTTGTCTGGTCTGGAAAGTGATACGTCTAAGTAAGACTCTTAAGTTGAATTGGCGCCGATTATTAAATAATAAATTAGTGCCTTAAAAACTCCCCACAGCATAATAATAGTTGTTGACATCTCATCCGAGGAAGAATTAAGACAGTGGCGTGGAGTATTGGATATCCAATTATCCTTATCCATCCTAGCATGTGGATCGGTAGGTAAACAGTATCCAAAACTTGAGAGACGCGCATTTGAGGTGCGCATATGCTATTCCTACTTGTTTATTCTACATTTGCTGTCTATCGGTTGGAAAATTCCAAACAATTTCCTGGAATTTTTGCATATGACAAATGCCTATGACTGCCTTGGTCCCCATTCGCCACTAATGGCTTATAGGATTACAAATTAAAAAATTGACTGGTCAACTACACATTAATATTGTTTGTCTATATATGTGTATCAGAAAGTCAGAAACTGATGCTTCTTCTTCTCTTTTGTAGTTTGCTATGTTATTAGCAGTACTGGCATTCCTCTTTTGTATCATTTGTTATGGCGCTGTTATCTTTTAAGCAATATACATTTTTGTGAATTGTCAAGAGGGTTTTAAGGGAAAGTGTTCATTATGCTTGTCTCCTTAGAAACAGAATTCTGCTCGTCTTTTAATAGGTATAAAAGATGTCACGAGGAGGTAATTGACATGACACAGGATCATTATTTGATAAACCATAGCAACAAATAATTTAAGCAAACAAAAATTCATGATGTTGTATTTTGTTGTTTGGTAAATCGGACAAAAAAAAACTGTAGTTTCGACCACACAATTATTACATTTAGTCTAGTTTAGTCTTTCATTTTTATTTATTTTTTCCTTTCAATCAAGCTTTTTTTAATTATTGCACGTAGTCATTTCAAGTTCTTAATTTTTTTTGTAAGTTAGTCCATTGAAATCATTGAATTTTTTAAACTACTTTAGTCCCTTAATAATCTTTCGTCCAATCAAACTCTCTTAGCTCATTTTTCTATAACTATTGATTAGCATAAACGAACTATTTGGAGAATTTATAAGAATCGGATATAAAATTATGGGAAATTATTGAGAAGATAGGATGAGCCGAATATAATGTAGGAGGAACTAAAAATTTCATATAAATTAAAATAAAATATAAATGAGAAGTTAATGAAAGATTCGTTTAAATGGAATGGTCAACACGCTCGTGTGGATGTATTGAATTAATAAAACTATTTCCTCTCTTTGTATACAAATTAACAGCATGTCTCACGTTAGGGCTATTATGATTCACTGCCATCGATGATATTAACATTAATAATTATGAAATTATCACAGTAGTAATAATAATAATAATAATAAATAATAATAATAATAATAATAATAATAATAATAATAATAATAATAAGGAGAAGATAATAAATAAATTAATTTGAATGATAATTAACACAGAATGAAAATAAATACTACATTCAATTTATCATCAGCTAAGCTGCCTACTAAAAGAGTACGGACATCACACTTGTAAAAGACTCAACCCTTATTTTTTGGTGTGCCTGCAACCAAGGCAAGAACATGATTGTCATGACATCATAGGCACCGAGGAGTTGCTACTTCCATATTCCATCCATTATTTTGACTACTTTCAGACCTCATTTGTGAACCTAATAAAGAAAATAGGTAATCTGTAAATATAATTAATTTGTCAACCTAATAAACAGTGCTCTAGCCTAGCGCCATACAGTCAGTTTCATTCACTTTTTTCATTCAATTTATACCATGCAGAAAATTTAGACCAAATCGTTCCAAAATAGTGAGTTGATCATTTAAGGAATGTTTTGCTGCTATACTGGTATTGATGACCAATACAGTCAATTTAGACCAATTTAGACCACACAGTGAAGATAATGAACACCTACAAAGATCCAATTTTGCAAATCCAAGATTGTGTGTTATTGCTAAACTAGTATTGGTGAGTATCGGTTAAGAATTGAGGCTAGTATTGAACACACTAATAATTACATATGTTTCTAAAATTAACAAAACTCTACTGTTTATAAAATCCATCAGAGATTTAAAAGACACGCATGGAGCTAAAAACCAAGTGGTTGGATTTAGTTGTAGACTATGAAAAGAAACCAAACTGTTGAGAAGGGGATAAACTGAGATTTCTGTCCTCACAAGTGGAGAGAAAGGGGCACGCCATTTTTTGGCGATGGATTGAGGCTCCTCCAAGTTGAGGACGATGAAATAGAGGTTCTTCAGCTGTCGACGGAAATGGTCGCCCATAGAGATTCTAGGGTTTCGACGGAATCTGTGCTGATCTAAGGAAGGCAAAGAGAAGAGGGGAGAGAAACGGTTTCGTCATAATCCATCGATGCTTCATTTTTTCTTCGATTTTCTTCTCATGGAGAAAGAGAGAGCGAGAGCGAGAGAGGCACATGGGATAAGAGATGTCAGAGGAACAGATTAAACACGAAGGCACAATAGAATTTTTCAATCCAGTGACTTTGATAGCACGAATCTTAACGCACATCTGAAGGTTCAGATTATGGTTCAAATAAGCCCAGGTGCATCATGGTTCACAATATAAATTCTATATATATATAGAGAGAGAGAGAATGGCTAACGCGCCATCGATGGCACGTGCCATCAATTTTCTATCGGCTCGTTTTTCGAAATTCAAAAGTCAAACGGTCGATCCAAACCGTTCAAGTTAATCAAAATATTGAAATACCTTTGGAGACCAAATTTTACATTTTTTCGATTTTTTTTGTTATTTATTATGATATTTTCAAATTGGAGGGCCTGAAATACTTTAATCATAATGTTTTTAAAAATATCATAATAAATAGCAAAAAAATTCGAAAAAATATAAAATTTGGTCTCCAAAGATATTTCAATATGGAGAACAACTTGAACGGTTTGGATTGACCGTTTGAATTTTTTATCTCGAAAAATGACTTGATGGCACGGGACCCTCCGTGCCATCGATGGCACGTTAGCCATTCTCTCTCTCTCTCTCTCTCTCTCTCTATATATATATATATATATATATATAGAGAGAGAGAGAGAGAAAGTTTCATATGCACCATAGTGCATAGGGCATTCCGTAGAAAGTTTAATATGCACCATAGTGAAAATAACTTTGTTGTACCTCAGCAGGAGTCTTCTTCAAGCACAAAGAAACAAATTCTTTCAGATTAACAGTTCCAGTGGGAAGCACACCCTCATGATTAACACTTGGAAGCATGAAAGAAGTTTTATATGCAAAGAGTAAATAATAATAAACTCTGTTTGCAAACCTGTGGAGGATTTTCTCTTGGTATCATAAAAAGAACCCTCATTGGATGGATGTAGGCCAAAAGAGGCTCCCATTTTGCCTTTTCAATAGCAGTGATCCTGGAGACCATATATATGCCTGCATATAAGATCAAGAGTTTTATTAGTTGTAAAGCAAACAGAGAAAATATACGGCTTAAATCGTGGAAAAACACTCTTCTTATTAGACAGAGATTGTTGTTTCACAGAATTTTTTTAGAGCATCCGTACCTTATCATTGTATACTTCGGAATTCCAGATATCCTCCGGAGCCATCCAAAATGGTGTCAAAACAAATGTCTGAAATGACAAAACAATGCAGTTAGCTAGTGTTTACAACCCAACATGAACTTTTCAACAACAATAATGCAGCTAATCACATCATAAAGAGTTAGTGTTACAACTTAATATCAACAATAACGATTGAACCAATCAAATCACAAATATTATTCATAACAACCCACTGAAACATTCAAAGACAAGGTATGAAATGTTTCCTTTGCAGTAATACACAATACATTGCAAAATGGGTTAAAATTGACAGGCTACTACAGCATACTACATTACAATTAGTCAATTACTCACAGTTATACGTAATTTGTATTTTATACACGAAATAATCACTGTTGTGTGGGGCCAATTGAGCAATTTAACTTAGTGTGGTGTGCACTGACAAAACAGAGTTCAAATAAAATCTGATATCAAGCCATTAGGAACATTTCTTCACAGCACAAACATAGAAGAAAAGGAAAATAACCACTAATACTAGCACATCTGAAATAGTAACATTAAGGCTGTGGTTCAATTCGGAGAGATGGAGATAAAAGGATTAGGGGAAAGAGGAGCACAGAGAGAAGTTAAAACCCCAATTTGGGGATTATGAGTGTTGAGTTAACTTCCACCGAGCTGCACGGGTAGAAGCTGCAAGCTGGAGGTTGGATATTCCGCCGAATTGAGACCTGGAGCTCTTGCTGAAACAAAAATGGAAAAAAAAAGTTTAAAACAACATATATGAAAATAGAGCTATCAAAGCACTACCAAATTTGACAGGATAGATAGAATTTGAAATCAGATTTACTGGAGAAATAATCTTGCCAGCAATTTCAACTGTTTCTATAGTGCATTATTACATATTTTGTATTTTCTCTGCTGAGATGAGAGCAAGAGAGTGTACCAGAAGGAAGCCAAGATTTACGAACAGCGTCATTATAATTTTTCCTTCCAAATCAAGTCATCAGTCTTATCACTGCCCATATTTTTTTCCCATTCCAGGTCCTGTTTGTATGAGAAGAGTATTTACCAACATAAACTTAGTGATTTGCATGGGCCCGTTCCATTTCTAGTGCTGCCAATCTCTAGTGTTGGTGTCTGTGTTAGAGTTATGTCCTAGAAGTCAATAATTTAATGACTTAATTATTAGTTTATGTTTTGGATGATATTTTATCATCTGTTCCTAGGTTTATTATTGACAGATCATTCAGGTTGAGGATCTGAATTGTAGATCTCTGTGGATCATTCTTTAGAATGACAATAATAAATCTAAACGATCCATAAACTTGATAATTAACAAGGAACATTAATTATCTTATAAGATTAGTATGCAAGTTAAGTGATGATTAAGTTCTACTAATCATAGATAAAGAGTTACCAACTTAATTGCATATGTGTATGTTATAGAACATAGCACAGGACTTGACCCATCGAAATAAATATATGGATTGTGTTATGTGTCATTGTTTATTTCGTTGTGATTTTGGTTCTAAGTTTGAGATGTTTATCTTTTCCACATGAGGATAGGTTCAATAAATACTGTCTACCGCTGATTCCCGATAAGGGCTGCTATACGGACTTTATTTATGTTCTCTTGAATTGTGCGGGGAAAAGTTAATCATCAAGAAAACCGTATGTCCCTCATTAATTCACTTAGTGAGTGACGATATCTGTTTGGGCCCCTTGATGGAGATAGATTGTTTGCATGCAACTTTATACAATTATCTCTAGATCAAGAAACGTATAATCTGCAAGAATGACACATTCCTATCTTGGATTATACGATGATATCGTGAGACATAAGAATCAAAATAGAGAAATACTTTTATTCTCTTATGCAGGATTTAAATACTGTAGCAGTACACTATTTATGCGAATTGAGAATCATAACGTGTTGCTAGATACCGCTTATGATTATTGGAATTAAATAACGATTTATTTCCATGTCCAACATAGCATAAATCCTCAAAGGGTCACACAAATAGAGCTTTAACAAAACAGTGCATTATTTATTCGCAACAGTGCGTATTGCGAAAAATATGATAGTTTGACTAATTAATTGTATAGCGTTACGGACCGTTATAATTAATTAAGTCAAAGAGATCATATAGAAATAAATCAATGCATATGCTAATCCCAAATTAATTATTAATGAATTAATAATTAATTATGTTCAACTCATTTAAATTAATTGAGCTATTGGGTCATTATTTAATTAGTTAAATAAAAGCCCAAATTTGAGGACAATTGAAAGGAGTAATAAATGGAATGGTTAAATGGGCTAAGCCAAGGCTTAAAGCCCACTTAAAATGTCGGCCAAGGAGGGGCAATTTTGTCCATGTGAAAGGTTGGTAGAGACTAGGTCATGAGGTCTATATATAGGGGTTCATTTTGAGGGAAACCCTAGCCTCCTTCCTACCTTCTCTCTCCTCTTCTCTCCTTGGCCGAAATCCACAAAGAAGAAAAGAAAATTTCAGAAAAGAAAATTTCAGAATTTTCTTGACTCTTCCTCTCCTTTCTTCTACCTCAAGCTCATGAGTTGAGCACAAACTCTCTCCACCAATTAAAAGGGTTAATTGAATAGAAGAGAGCATACCTTGGGATTAGACATTCCTCTTCCTCTTGCTAGCACAAGGGTAGAAGAGATTGGTTAATCCTCTAGGTGGACTCGAGGCGGCCATCAACGGAGGAGGAGGCGAAGGAGAGCACCCCATCGATTCCCATGCCGTAGGATCGAGCCCCGCGAATACGATTTCGCGGGAGGTACAATTTCCACCTATCTCTTTGTGTCGAAATGGCTATGTACTAAATCCTCTTGCTCTTTGTGTTTTAATTGGATTAATTAGTTAGTAATTAGTCACAAAATTAAAATTGGGCAATTTCCTAACAGTCTGCAGGATACAAGTGTCATTCATTTCAGTTTCAGGGATTTTGACATTCAACATTTTACACAATCATTCACAGAAGCAATTCAATTGAGCAACAACACAGATCAAAAGAGGCAATGCATACTCAAGCATTCAATCAATTCAACAAGTAACAGATCAAGAGAGAGGCGATGCTCAAACAAGCAATCACAGATCGAAAAGATTGAGGCTTGCACAAGTTTCAGCATTCACACTCAAGCAAACAGTTCAAGCAGTTCATCAATTGCAAGCCTCGCAAGCACACAACACAACAAAAGAGAAAGAAAGAGGGGAAGAGATCAACCAAACCGAGATGGTGGCAAAACGGAGAAGATAAAGGAAGGAGGTGTTGTCTGGGTCCTGACTGTCGCCACCTAAGTCGCCTCTTCTCCGATCAGCTGCTAGCCACTGCCGTCGTCGCCACTGCCAGTGCTGCCATCGTCAGTGTCAGCCCACAAACAAAAGAGAGAGAGAGAGAGAGAGAGAGTGAGAGAGAAGGGAATAACAATAACAAAGCCTTTAATCCCAAACAAGAAGGAAATAAATAATAATAGTTTGCTTACAGTAGCAGAAGCATTAGTTGAGTTCTTCCTATTTCTTCCTATCTGATCTCTGGTGTCGCTCTTTTTTTAGAAGGGAGAGAAGTTTTTGTTAGTTTCCTCCATAAGTTTGTTCTCCTCAAAGAGCGCATTTGCCTTCACGGCAAAGAGTATACAGGGAACTATCAATTTCATTTCTTTTTACTGAATATTAATTTAACAGAGGAAGCATAAAAACACTACAATAAGAATTTTCAACAGAATCAGGAGATCAGAAAAAATGGATGTTTCTATTTTCAGGCTTTTACCTCCTCTTCAGCTCTGCTAAGGTTAACAAGCAGGTTCTACTTGTCCTTTTGCAATAAGTCAATTTGGGCTGTCTGATCTGCTACCTAGAATAATCATTGGCAGGGTTAGATATTGTTCCAATTTTAAATAGAAGACAAGTAACATACATTAATTGAACAATATTTTGAGGATGCATAAATGATGATGAAGAACATAATACTGCTGAATCAGTGAAACCCAATTCCTCTAGAAGTTTCACAAAGAAAAATGTTAAGCTTCCGATGTACTGGACTACCAGCAAACAGGTAGTACAGCAAACAGTAGTCTTAGCGAAAAACAAGCACCTTCACTAAGCAAACCCCCCACTCCCCCCTCCCGGCAACAAAATTTAATAATAAATAAACACAATAAGAAATGGAATAGAATTCTGGCTAAGTACCCTGAGTAATTTGGTTTGGATGCAATCAAAACCCAAAGGTAGGTGGGGGTATAAGGAAAGGAAGAACTTAGAATGAATTTGAGACAAATTAAGAAAACATCCGTGCTGTACCTGGGATACAGTAAAAATTTCAGTGGGATATACAGTACTAATAAATTGTTAGGTATGCACCACCCAATGGTCGTCCTGCTACGATTTTTTATGAGACCAGTAGAGAGGATGAAAAATGTAATAACAAACCATACTAGTAAACAATAAACCGCTAAAATGCCGGGTATAGATATTTCAGGTACAACTTTAAAAGTATAAAATTCATGAGCAAGGTAAATACACCCTTGTTTGAGCATCCTGCCACAGCCTAAGCACAATCAAAATGTTCACAAAATGCAGTTGCAATGTTTTACCAGCTTCTCCCCGCATTAATGGCTATGTTTAATCATGTTTCACCATGAACACCACTTGTTTGTTGAAATGCCCGAGAGAAGGCCGAGATTTTGACCATTTTTAGCACATTATTTCATGTGAAATCAGTAACGTACATTTTTCTTACGGCAATGCATTAGGTTAGTAGTTAGGTTAGGCTATTAGCTCGTGTGTTAAATGGGTTTGAATGTGTTGCACATGTAAATGATTGTTATGTGTTTGACAGAATGCTTAAGTGACTAACATATCATGTTTATTCGTTAAATCATAGTTATAACAGGCTGGCTCTTTGCATCCTTGGAAGGTTTGACCAAATTAACTGTCTGAAGTGACCCAGGCCATACATCTCTCATTGCCCTTCATTTACTAGTAAATTGAATAGAGCAAATAATCTTCAAATATGGTAGAGAAAAGAAACTGTGAGCAAAAGAAGTTATTACTAACCAAATAGCTGAGCTGGGTCCAGCACCAAAACCCAAAACCTTTTTGGCAGAGATCAGGGAGCCCACGCCTAACATGTCATATTATTCAACAGAATTAGTAAAGTTCAATTGAATAGCCACCATATTATTCCAAATTGTGAAAAGAAGCCACATCAAAAATTTCTGAAAGTCTAATTTGTTCAGTTTTGTAATAGTCATTGTTTTACTGCGGTCATATTAATCCTATAAAAGCAAAACTACAAGAGCTGTTTTACAAATACCAAACTAAAAATGTTTCAAATAGGTGCCCCTTGCATTTCTAACATTGGTATAAAAAAAAAATTTGAAAGAGACTTATCTAAGCACACGATGGATTGCAGCGTAGGCAGCCGGCATACAAGATGCTACATAGACAACTGTTTCCTCTTCTTTTGTACTGTAAACATATACCTCCATAGGCTGATTGGATCTTCCACCGAGCTGCACGGGTAGAAGCTGCAAGCTGGAGCCTGGAGGTTGGATATTCCACCTGAGTTGAGACCTGGAGCTCCTGCTCAAACAAATATGGAAAGAAAAAAGCAAGTTTAAAAAACATACATGAAAACAGGGCTATCAATGCAAGGCAAAAAAAAAAATCAGCATATGTATGAGGTACACATTTTCATGAACTTGTTTACACAATCAAGGACCAGAGGATCTTAGTTCCAAAATATCATCTCTTAAGATAACTGTTAATGCATTACCTTGTGTTAGTGTATTTTAAAGAAGAAAATTACGAGTTTTTATTAATTATTACTCATCTATCAGGTATTTACTCCCAATAAATCAATACATAATCAAACAATGCAGGTGCAAAACAACAAACAAACTTATCTGGATATTTGCAGTGTGTAACCTAATTCTGCATCGCGTCCATCACACAAAACATCAAAAGGCCCAAACCATTAGGTGCTCAATAAAACTTTCATTATTCTGCAGCCCAAACAAACCAGGAAACAAAAACATGATTAAAACAAAACATACAAGTAATCTAACTAAATTGTGATTCATGAAAAATTAAAAAAGCATGGCCTGTTATTGCATTCAGATATTAAAATGATTTAACAACAAGAGAAAAGACAACTAATTTATGCAGGATTATAAAAGTGGTACCAAATGTATACAAGGGAAATCGCCACCGTGTGACACATAACATGATTGCTTAGGCTCCTCAAGCCTATGCATAAACATGAGGTTTTCAGAATACTCAAATTAAATGATTTATCAACATGGTGATAATTAATTTCTGCTTGTAAATGTTCCTTAAATTCTAATATCTGTAAAGACTTTCTTCATATCCGAACTGACAATGACACTTTAATTGGTGCACGGGCTATAATGTCAAATGACCTACCAATTGTAGAATGAAAGTTTCAGACCAATGCAAGGGAAAAAAAAAATCAGCACATGCATTTGCAGGTCGCATCAAATTACCATTAATGTCATTTAACTACTTCTCGTGACTAATGTAGGCACAATAATCTACACTACTGTTTCTAATAGGTGAACTCTATTGATGGTGGATTCGGTCAAGTCTGCAACCCAAAAGAATCTAAACTGGAGTTCGACAGACAGACAGAGAGAGAGAGAGACAGGATTCAAGCCTTCCTTGCCCAATACAACAGGATTTGCTCCATGGCTAATCAGGCACCTTGCTGTCGCTTCACGGACATCCATTGCTGTATCGAGTAACAGCGTCTCACCTGTGTAGTCGGACTAGCAAAATAAACACACAACTAATAACACCAGTGTCCATCATGACTTAATTTAGTTTAAGTAACAGGAAAACACTAATATTGGCATATTGAATAAAGGAAAAAATTAAAATAACTTTGTTGTACCTCAGCAGGAGTCTTCTTCAAACACAAAGAAACAAATTCTTTCAGAGGTTTCGAGAAATGTTCATTGAGCTGTCAAGCATACCAAGGAGGAATTTTATAATTTAAGAATATGAGATATATATTTAGTACAATTTCCAACATGTAGAACAAATGTAAAAAAGAGAGACCAAATGAAAGTTGCAACTGTTTCTAGCAAGAAAATTAACAGTTCTAGTGGGAAGCACGCCCTCATGATTAACACTTGGAAGCATGAAAGAAATTTTATATGCAAAGAGGAAATAATAATAAACTCTGTTTGCAAACCTGTGGAGGATTTTCTCTTGGTATCATAAAAAGAACCCTCATTGGATGGATGTAGGCCAAAAGAGGCTCCCATTTTGCCTTTTCAATAGCAGTGATCCTGGAGACCATATATATGCCTGCATATAAGATCAAGAGTTTTATTAGTTGTAAAGCAAACAGAGAAAATATATGGCTTAAATCGTGGAAAAACACTCTTCTTATTAGACAGAGATTGTTGTTTCACAGAATTTTTTTAGAGCATCCGTACCTTATCATTGTATCCTTCGGAATTCCAGATATCCTCCGGAGCCATCCAAAATGGTGTCAAAACAAAGTCTGAAATGACAAAACAATGCAGTTAGCTAGTGTTTACAACCAAACGTGAACTTTTGAACAACAATAATGCAGCTAATTCCACATCACAAAGAGTTAGCGTTACAACTTAATATCAACAACAACGATTGAACCAATCAAATCACAAATATTATTCATAACAATCCACTGAAATATTCAAAGACAAGGTATGAAATGTTTCTTTTGCAGTAATACACAATACATTGCAAAATGGGTTGAAATTGACAGGCTACTACAGCATACTACATTACAATTAGTCAATTACTCACAGTTATACGTAATTTGTATTTTATACACAAAATAATCACTGTTGTGTGGGGCCAATTGAGCAATTTAACTTAGTGTGGTGTGCATTGACAAAACAGAGTTCAAATAAAATCAGATATCAAGCCATTAGGAACATTTCTTCAAAGCACAAACATAGAAGAAAAGGAAAATAACCACTAATACTAGCACATCTGAAATAGTAACATTAAGGCTGTGGTTCAATTCGGAGAGATGGAGATGAAGGATTAGGGGAAAGAGGAGCACAGAGAGAAGTTAAACCCCAATTTGGGGATTATGAGTGTTGAGTTAACTTCATTCAAATTTACCTTTTAGTTTACCTCACCTCCCCTCGTCTCCCCCGGCTCTATCGATTCTGGAGCAGAGCCTAAGAGAATTCAATTACCATTATTCGAGAGATAGTATTTGTGAACTGAGCTGAAACAGGTACCTTGTTGTCGCTTCATGGTAATCCATTGCTGCATCGAGTAACGCGTCTCACCTGTGTAATCGGACTAGCAAAATAAATACACAGCCAATAACACATAAATGAAACTGATTGGTTGTGCGGGTCTGAAAGAGAGAGAGAAAGAGAGGGACAGATTGCATGTATACCAAACTATGTATGCAATCATCACAACTAGTATTTTTTTTCCTTTTTTTTTTTTTGCCATTTAGGAATGAAATATTGAAAGCTCAACGATTTGAGAATTGTGTAAACAATTGTTGTTTTGTATTTAACATTTAAGCATATGACGTTCCTAGTGATAATATGCCAAATTACCAGAGATGAAAAGGTGGATTGGAAAAAGAAAAATTACCAGAACACGCGTTTCCTCATGTTGAATAGTGACTTGGAAGATTCTCTCCTGAGAACATTCCGTTTTGGTGTGCCTCCCATTCCTCACAATTAGCCTTAATTTGTGTTTTAGCAATGCTATCTGATCATCTATTCTACGACATCTCTGTACCAAATAAAATTCCATTAGCTTAAGTCCCACCATATTATGTATATAATGAACTCAACGATATGACAAGATCATGCTCCCTGTTCTGTTTGTCCAGGTTGCGGTTCAGTTCTTGTATGTTATCATAGCTATAAATCAGTGCCAACCCCTTCAAATCTATCAACAGGAACACAATTTTTGAGAATTTCAGGCTAACAGCAATATATAGTGAACTCAAACAATTTTCTACAGAATCAGGAGACCAAATTAACAGTCTGTCTGAAGAGACCCAGGCCATACATTTCTCATTGCCCTTCATTGACTAGTAAATTGAAATAGAGCAAATAATCTTCAAAAATGGTAGAGAAAAGAAACTGTGAGCAAAAGTGGTTATTACTAACCAAAGAGCTGAGCTGGGTCCAGCACCAAAATCCAAAACTTTTTTGGCAGAGATCAGGGAGCCCACGCCTAACATGTCATATTATTCAACAGAATTAGTAAAGTTCAATTGAATAGCTACCATATTATTCCAGATTGTGAAAAGAAGCCACATCAAAAATTTCTGAAAGTCTAATTTGTTCAGCCTTGTAATAGTCATTGTTTTACTGTGGTCATATTAATCCTATAAAAGCAAAACTACAAGAGCTGTTTTACAAATACCAAACTAAAAATGTTCCAAATAGGTGCCCCATGCATTTCTAACATTGGTATAAAAAATAAATCAGAAAGAGACTTATCTAAGCACACGATGGATTGCAGCGTAGACAGCCGGCATACAAGATGCTACATCGACATGCAACTGTCTCGTCTCGGCACACAAGTTTCAGCATTCACACTCAAGCAAACAGTTCAAGCACTTCATCAATTGCAAGCCTCTCAAGCACACAACACAACAAAAGAGAAAGAAAGAGGGGGAGAGATCAACCAAACCGAGATGGTGGCAAAACGGAGAAGATAAAGGAAGGAGGTGTTGTCTGGGGCCTGACTGTCGCCACCAAAGTCGCCTCTTCTCCGATCAGCTGCTAGCCACCGCCGTCGTCGCCACTGCCAGTGCTGCCATCGTCAGTGTCAGCCCACAAACAAAAGAGAGAGAGAGAGAGAGAGAGTGAGAGAGAAGGGAATAACAATAACAAAGCCTTTAATCCCAAACTAGAAGGAAATAAATAATAATAGTTTGCTTACAGTAGCAGAAGCATTAGTTGAGTTCTTCCTATTTCTTCCTATCTGATCTCTGGTGTCGCTCTTTTTCTAGAAGGGAGAGAAGTTTTTGTTAGTTTCCTCCATAAGTTTGATCTCTTCAAAGAGCGCATTCGCCTTCACGGCAAAGAGTATACAGGGAACTATCAATATCATTTCTTTTTACTGAATATTAATTTAACTGAGGAAGCATAAAAACACTACAATAAGAATTTTCTACAGAATCAGGAGATCAGCAAAAAATGGATGTTTCTCTTTTCAGGTTTTTACCTCCTCTTCAGCTCCTCTAAGGTTAACAAGCAGGTTCTCCTTGTCCTTTTGCAATAAGTCAATTTGGGCTGTCTGATCTGCTACCTAGAATAATCATTGGCAGGGTTAGATATTGTTCCAATTTAAAATAGAAGACAAGTAACATACATTAATTGGACAATATTTTGAGGATGCAGAAAAGATGATGAAGAAGATAATACTGCTGAACCAGTGAAACCCAATTCCTCTAGAAGTTTCACAAAGAAAAATTTTAATAGTCAATTGTTTTACTGCAGTCATATTAATCCTATAAAAGCAAAACTAGAAGAGCTGTTTTACAAATACCAAACTAAAAATGTTTCAAATAGGTGCCCCTTGCATTTCTAACATTGGTATAAAAAATAAATCAGAAAGAGACTTAACTAAGCACACGATGGATTGCAGCGTAGACAGCCGGCATACAAGATGCTACATAGACAACTGTTTCCTCTTCTTTTGTATAGTAAACATATACCTCCATAGGCTGATTGGATCTTCCACCGAGCTGCACGGGTAGAAGCTGCAAGCTGGAGCCTGGAGGTTGGATATTCTACCTGAGTTGAGACCTGGAGCTCCTGCTCAAACAAATATGGAAAGAAAAAACAAGTTTAAAAAACATACATGAAAACAGAGCTATCAATGCAAGGCAAAAAAAAAAAATCAGCATATGTATGAGGTACACATTTTCATGAACTTGTTTACACTATCAAGCACCAGAGGATCTTAGTTCCAAAATATCATCTCTTAAGATAACTGTTAATGCATTAACTTGTGTTAGTGTATTTTAAAGAAGAAAATAACGAGTTTTTATTAATTATTACTCATCTATCATGTATTTACTCCCAATAAATCAATACATAATCAAGTTGGGGATTATGAGTGTTGAGTTGGGGATTATGAGTGTTGGGGATTATAAATCAATACATAAACAAGTTGGAGATAAAGGATTAGGGGAAAGAGGAGCACAGAGAGAAGTTAAAACCCCAAATTGGGGATTATGAGTGTTGAGTTAACTTCATTCAAATTTCCCTTTTAGTTTACCTCACCTCCCCTCGACTACCCCGGCTCTATCGATTCTGGAGCAGAGCCTAAGAGAATTCAATTACCATTATTTGAGAGATAGTTTTTGTGAACTGAGCTGAAACAGGTACCTTGTTGTCGCTTCATGGTAATCCATTGCTGCATCGAGTAACGCGTCTCACCTGTGTAATCGGACTAGCAAAATAAATACACAGCCAATAACACATAAATGAAACTGATTGGTTGTGCGGGTCTGAAAGAGAGAGAGAAAGAGAGGGACAGATTGCATGTATACCAAACTATGTATGCAATCATCACAACTAGTATTTTTTTTCCTTTTTTTTTTGCCATTTAGGAATGAAATATTGAAAGCTCAACGATTTGAGAATTGTGTAAACAATTGTTGTTTTGTATTTAACATTTAGCATATGACGTTCCTAGTGATAATATGCCAAATTACCAGAAATGAAGAGGTGGATTGGAAAAAGAAAAATTACCAGAACACGCATTTCCTCATGTTGAATAGTGACTTGGAAGATTCTCTCCTGAGAACATTCCGTTTTGGTGTGCCTCCCATTCCTCACAATTAGCCTTAATTTGTGTTTTAGCAATGCATCTGATCATCTATTCTACGACATGTCTGTACCAAATAAAATTCCATTAGCTTAAGTCCCACCATATTATGTATATAATGAACTCACCGATATGACAAGATCATGCTCCCTGTTCTGTTTGTCCAGGTTGCGGTTCAGTTCTTGTATGTTATCATAGCTATGAATCAGTGTCAACCCCTTCTAATCTATCAACATAAACACAATTTTTGAGAATTTCAGGCTAACAGCAATAATTTTTGGTTTCAGGAGGCTTCAAATAAAAAGAAAAAAAGTTAAATTTTTGCTTACAGTAGCAGAAGCATTAGTTGAGTTCTTCCTATTTCTTCCTATCTGATCTCTGGTGTCGCTCTTTTTCTAGAAGGGAGAGAAGTTTTTGTTAGTTTCCTCCATAAGTTTGTTCTCCTCAAAGAGCGCATTTGCCTTCACGGCAAAGAGTATACAGGGAACTATCAATTTCATTTCTTTTTACTGAATATTAATTTAACTGAGGAAGCATAAAAACACTACAATAAGAATTTTCTACAGAATCAGGAGAGCAAATAACTGTCTGTCTGAAGTGACCCAGGCCATACATCTCTCATTGCCCTTCATTTACTAGTAAATTGAATAGAGCAAATAATCTTCAAATATGGTAGAGAAAAGAAACTGTGAGCAAAAGTGGTTATTATTACTAACCAAATAGCTGAGCTGGGTCCAGCACCAAAATCCAAAACCTTTTTGGCAGAGATCAGGGAGCCCACGCCTAACATGTCAAATTATTCAACAGAATTAGTAAAGTTCAATTGAATAGCCACCATATTATTCCAGATTGTGAAAAGAAGCCACATCAAAAATTTCTTAAAGTCTAATTTGTTCAGTTTTGTAATAGTCATTGTTTTACTGCGGTCATATTAATCCTATAAAAGCAAAACTACAAGAGTTGTTTTACAAATACCAAACTAAAAATGTTCCAAATAGGTGCCCCTTGCATTTCTAACATTGGTATAAAAAATAAATCAGAAAGAGACTTATCTAAGCACACGATGAATTGCAGCGTAGACAGCCGGCATACAAGATGCTACATAGACAACTGTTTCCTCTTCTTTTGTATTGTAAACATATACCTCCATAGGCTGATTGGATCTTCCACCGAGCTGCACGGGTAGAAGCTGCAAGCTGGAGCCTGGAGGTTGGATATTCCACCTGAGTTCCTGGAGCTCCTGCTCAAACAAATATGGAAGGAAAAAACAAATTTAAAAAACATACATGAAAACAGAGCTATCAATGCAAGGCAAAAAAAAAAAATCAGCATATGTATGAGGTACACATTTTCATGAACTTGTTTACACTATCAAGGACCAGAGGATCTTTGTTCCAAAATATCATCTATTAAGATAACTGTTAATGCATTAACTTGTGTTAGTGTATTTTATTTTAAAGAAGAAAATAACGAGTTTTTATTAATTATTACTCATCTATCATGTATTTACACCCAATAAATCAATACATAATCAAACAATGCAGGTGCAAAACAACAAACAAACTTATCTGGATATTTGCAGTGTGTAACCTTAATTCTGCATCGCGTCTATCACACAAAACATCAAAAGGCCCAAACCATTAGGTGCTCAATAAAACTTTCATTAATCTGCAGCCCAAACAAACCAGGAAACAAAAACATGATTAAAACAAAACATACAAGTAATCTAACTAAATTGTGATTCATGAAAAATTAAAAAAGCATGGCCCTGTTATTGCATTCAGATATTAAAATGATTTAACAACAAGAGAAAAGACAACTAATTTATGCAGGATTATAAAAGTGGTACCAAATGTATACAAGGGAAATCGCCACTGTGACACATAACATGATTGCTTAGCTCCTCAAGCCTATGCATAAACATGAGGTTTTCAGAATACTCAAATTAAATGATTTATCAACATGGTGTTAATTAATTTCTGCTTGTAAATGTTCCTTAAATTCTAATATCTGTAAAGACTTTCTTCATATCTGAACTGACAATGACACTCTAATTGGTGCACGGGCTATAATGTCAAATGACCTACCAATTGTAGAATGAAAGTTTCAGACCAATGCAACGGAAAAAAAAATCAGCACATGCATTTGCAGGTTGCATCAAATTACCATTAATGTCATTTAACTACTTCTCGTGACTAATGTAGGCACAATAATCTACACTACTGTTTCTAATAGGCGACAGCCGGCATACAAGATGCTACATCGACATGCAACTGTCTCGTCTTCTTTTGTATTGTAAACATATACCGCCATATGAAGATTGGATCTTCCACCGAGCTGCACGGGTAGAAGCTGCAAGCTGGAGGTTGGATATTCCGCCGAGTTGAGACCTGGAGCTCCTGCTGAAAAAAAAAAGTTTAAAACAACATATATGAAAATAGAGCTATCAAAGCACTACCAAATTTGACAGGATAGATAGAATTTGAAATCAGATTTACTGGAGAAATAATCTTGCCGGCTATTTCAACTGTTTCTATAGTGCATTATTACATATTTTGTATTTTCTCTGCTGAGATAAGAGCAAGAGAGTGTACCAGAAGGAAGCCAAGATTTACGAACAGCATCCCAATAATTTTTCCTTCCAAATCAAGTCATCTGTCCTATCACAGCCCATATTCTTTTCCCATTCCAGGTCCTGTTTGTTAATTTACTGACCAATTATGGTTGTTAATTTAACGTATTGGTGTTTTAATGTGTTTGGAATCATACAAATTCAGATGACTATACTGCTAGTAATCATCTCCCATCTGTAAGTTTATATTAATCCGATTTATTTAAGTATAACTTATTTTCTTATTAATCCCAATTTAGGTTAATCACTTTTTAATTTATTTACTTAAATATTAATCCTGAATTTATTATGGACCTGGCCCAGTCCAGAATTATAAATTCTTTAAAGTCCAGTAGAAATTAAATGGGCTTCACAGCAGAGCCCAGCAGGCCCAGCTCGTCAGCCCAAGCACAGAGAAGAGGAACGGCCCAAAAACAAGGCCGACAAGCCAGAGAAGAAGTACACGGCCCAGGTGGGAAATAAGAGGCCCAACCTGATGCCTAACGTAACGGATCGGGTCCAGCAGGCCAATGGTTATGGTGGTGAAATCCAAACCCAATAAGTAAAGTCCGGATCCGGTATTTCCTTTCAGATCCGACCCGCTAGTCCAACCACATTTTCACATAAGCCCTCAGGTTTAATTTATTTCCTCTAAGTTTACAATTTAGTCCTCAAAACATATTTATTTATAAACTGGTCCAAAACCAGATCAAAGACTTTTACAGATAGGTCCCTGAAACCAAAAAAATTCACACAGAGGACCCTAGCACCACCATATAGTGTACCAGAACGCATGGCAGAGCCGTACCAGACTGGTAACATGCTCGTACCAGCCTCTTAGGGCCTCAGTTAGCACATAATAAGCAACACAGAGAGAGATCAGCCGGATACCAGGCCTGTACTAGCCTGACAACCAAGCCGAAAGCATTACACAACACGGATAAACTCAAATAGAGGCATGTAATACTTAACAATTCAATTTAAAGCCTCAAACAAACCATCTCAAGCACAGCACAGTTCAATTTACTCAATCACAGCTCAAATGAGCCACAAAGGCAAGCAACAAGCACAAATCAATCCAATCAAATGCATGCGTCGACACAATCATTCACAGAAGCAATTCAATTGAGCAACAACACAGATCAAAAGAGGCAATGCATACTCAAGCATTCAATCAATTCAACAAGTAACAGATCAAGAGAGAGGCGATGTTCAAACAAGCAATCGCAGATCGAAAAGATTGAGGCTTGCACAAGTTTCAGCATTCACGCTCAAGCAAACAGTTCAAGCAGTTCATCAATTGCAAGCCTCTCAAGCACACAACACAACAAAAGAGAAAGAAAGAGGGGAAGAGATCAACCAAACCGAGATGGTGGCAAAACGGAGAAGATAAAGGAAGGAGGTGTTGTCTGGGTCCTGACTGTCGCCACCTAAGTCGCCTCTTCTCCCATCAGCTGCTAGCCACCGCCGTCGTCGCCACTGCCAGTGCTGCCATCGTCAGTGTCAGCCCACAAACAAAAGAGAGTGAGTGAGAGAGAAGGGAATAACAATAACAAAGCCTTTAATCCCAAACTAGAAGGAAATCAATAATAATAGTTTGCTTACAGTAGCAGAAGCATTAGTTGAGTTCTTCCTATTTCTTCCTATCTGATCTCTGGTGTCGCTCTTTTTCTAGAAGGGAGAGAAGTTTTTGTTAGTTTCCTCCATAAGTTTGATCTCTTCAAAGAGCGTATTCGCCTTCACGGCAAAGAGTATACAGGGAACTATCAATATCATTTCTTTTTACTGAATATTAATTTAACTGAGGAAGCATAAAAACACTACAATAAGAATTTTCTACAGAATCAGGAGATCAGCAAAAATGGATGTTTCTCTTTTCAGGTTTTTACCTCCTCTTCAGCTCTGCGAAGGTTAACAGGCAGGTTCGCCTTGCGCTTTTGCAATAAGTCAATTTGGGCTGTCTGATCTGCTACCTAGAGTAATCATTGGCAGGGTTAGATATTGTTCCAATTTAAAATAGAAGACAAGTAACATACATTAATTGGACAATATTTTGAGGATGCAGAAAAGATGATGAAGAACATAATACTGCTGAACCAGTGAAACCCAATTCCTCTAGAAGTTTCACAAAGAAAAATTTTAAGCTTCAATTTCAATAAACATAATAAGAAATGGAATAGAATTCTGGCTAAGTACCCTGAGTAATTTGGTTTGGATGCAATCAAAACCCAAAGGTAGGTGGGGGTATAAGGAAAGGAAGAACTTAGAATGAATTTGAGACAAATTAAGAAAACATCCGTGCTGTGGGATACAGTAAAAATTTCAGTGGGATACAGTACTAATGAAATTGTTAGGTATGCACCACCCAATGGTCGTCCTGCTACGATTTTTTATGAGACCAGTAGAGAGGATTAAAAATGTAATAACAAACCATACTGGTAAACAATAAACCGCTAAAATGCCGGGTATAGATATTTCCGGTACAACTTTAAAAGTATAAAATTCATGAGCAAGGAAAATACACCCTTGTTTGAGCATCCTGCCACAGCCTAAGCACAATCAAAATGTTCACAAAATGCAGTTGCAATGTTTTACCAGCTTCTCCCCGCATTAAGAGCTGAGCTGGGTCCAGCACCAAAATCCAAAACCTTTTTGACAGAGATCAGGGAGCCCACGCCTAACATGTCATATTATTCAACAGAATTAGGAAAGTTCAATTGAATAGCCACCATATTATTCCAGATTGTGAAAAGAAGCCACATCAAAAATTTCTGAAAGTCTAATTTGTTCAGTTTTGTAACAGTCATTGTTTTACTGCGGTCATATTAATCCTATAAAAGCAAAACTACAAGAGCTGTTTTACAAATACCAAACTAAAAATGTTCCAAATATGTGCCCCATGCATTTCTAACATTGGTATAAAAAATAAATCAGAAAGAGACTTATCTAAGCACACGATGGATTGCAGCGTAGACAGCCGGCATACAAGATGCTACATCGACATGCAACTGTCTCGTCTTCTTTTGTATTGTAAACATATACCGCCATATGAAGATTGGATCTTCCACCGAGCTGCACGGGTAGAAGCTGCAAGCTGGAGGTTGGATATTCCGCCGAGTTGAGACCTGGAGCTCCTGCTGAAACAAAAATGGAAAAAAAAAAGTTTAAAACAACATATATGAAAATAGAGCTATCAAAGCACTACCAAATTTGACAGGATAGATAGAATTTGAAATGAGATTTACTGGAGAAATAATCTTGCCGGCTATTTCAACTGTTTCTATAGTGCATTATTACATATTTTGTATTTTCTCTGCTGAGATAAGAGCAAGAGAGTGTACCAGAAGGAAGCCAAGATTTACGAACAGCATCCCAATAATTTTTCCTTCCAAATCAAGTCATCTGTCCTATCACAGCCCATATTCTTTTCCCATTCCAGGTCCTGTTTGTTAATTTACTGACCAATTATGGTTGTTAATTTAACGTATTGGTGTTTTAATGTGTTTGGGATCATACAAATTCAGATGACTGTACTGCAAGTAATCATCTCCCATCTGTAAGTTTATATTAATCCGATTTATTTAAGTATAACTTATTTTCTTATTAATCCCAATTTAGGTTAATCACTTTTTAATTTATTTACTTATATATTAATCCTGAATTTATTATGGACCTGGCCCAGTCCAGAATTATAAATTCTTTAAAGTCCAGTAGAAATTAAATGGGCTTCACAGCAGAGCCCAGTAGGCCCAGCTCGTCAACCCAAGCACAGAGAAGAGGAACGGCCCAAAAACAAGGCCGACAAGCCAGAGAAGAAGTACACGGCCCAGGTGGGAAATTAGAGGCCCAACCTGATGCCTAACGTAACGAATCGGGTCCAGCAGGCCAATGGTTATGGTGGTCAAATCCAAACCCAATAAGTAAAGTCCGGATCCGGTATTTCCTTTCAGATCCGACCCGCTAGTCCAACCACATTTTCACATAAGCCCTCAGGTTTAATTTATTTCCTCTAAGTTTATAATTTAGTCCTCAAAACATATTTATTTATAAACTGGTCCAAAACCAGATCAAAGACTTTTACAGATAGGTCCCTGAAACCAAAAAAATTCACACAGAGGACCCTGGCACCACCATATAGTGTACCAGAACACATGGCAGAGCCGTACCAGACTGGTAACATGCTCGTACCAGCCTCTTAGGGCCTCAGTTAGCACATAATAAGCAACACAGAGAGAGATCAGCCGGATACCAGGCCTGTACTAGCCTGACAACCAAGCCGAAAGCATTACACAACACAGATAAACTCAAATAGAGGCATATAATACTTAACAGTTCAATTTAAAGCCTCAAACAAACCATCTCAAGCACAGCACAGTTCAATTTACTCAATCACAGCTCAAATGAGCCACAAAGGCAAGCAACAAGCACAAATCAATCCAATCAAATGCATGCGTCGACACAATCATTCACAGAAGCAATTCAATTGAGCAACAACACAGATCAAAAGAGGCAATGCATACTCAAGCATTCAATCAATTCAACAATTAACAGATCAAGAGAGAGGCGATGCTCAAACAAGCAATCGCAGATCGAAATGATTGAGGCTTGCACAAGTTTCAGCATTCACGCTCAAGCAAACAGTTCAAGCAGTTCATCAATTGCAAGCCTCTCAAGCACACAACACAACAAAAGAGAAAGAAAGAGGGGAAGAGATCAACCAAACCGAGATGGTGGCAAAACGGAGAAGATAAAGGAAGGAGGTGTTGTCTGGGTCCTGACTGTCGCCACCTAAGTCGCCTCTTCTCCCATCAGCTGCTAGCCACCGCCGTCGTCGCCACTGCCAGTGCTAGAAGGAAATAAATAATAATAGTTTGCTTACAGTAGCAGAAGCATTAGTTGAGTTCTTCCTATTTCTTCCTATCTGATCTCTGGTGTCGCTCTTTTTCAAGAAGGGAGAGAAGTTTTTGTTAGTTTCCTCCATATGTTAGTTCTCTTCAAAATCATGCAAGCTGCAGGGAACGAAAAGCAAAAGAAATTAGGCCAAAATCATGAAATTGCAAAATCGCAAGAGAATCTAAGTTTTGCCTTAAACCGATGAGAATCTAGGTTGACAGATAGACGAAGAAGAATAGAGATCGCTTGCTCTGGAGAAACAAAGAAGAAGAAGAAAAATGCAAAAAAACAGAAAAAATGAAGGGAAAACCTATGACAGCCCCTGCCGATGCTGATCGGAGGTCACCTAGCACAACCCCCTCCTGCTCCAGCCTTCCCTTAGGTGTTTACTCGTCTATCGAGGCGGATCGACAAAACGGCGGCTCCCTGCTCCGATCAAGACGGAAGCCGTCGCTTGGAGAGAGATGAGGAGTGATAGAGAGGGGATGAGAGGAGAGATGGAGAGAAGGCGACGGGAGAGGAGACGAGGCGAGGTTTTAGGGTTTTTCGGATTTCGGAAGAAGGTAAGAACGATAAGTGGTAAAGGCGATCCTTTATTTATAATTAATAATAATAATAATGGGAGCGGGGGAGAGATTACGAAAAGATATTGTTTTTTTTTACCGTTATACCTTTTTTTTGTAGAAAGGAATTATGAGAACATTCTTTATTTAATTAATAACAACGGGGAGAGGCGCTGACGCGCTGTGCTGAATTTTGGAAATAGACAGGAACATTTCTTAGTGCCGAAGTTTTTTTTTTTTTTAGATTACGGAAAGATTTTTTTTTTACCGTTGTAGTTTTTTTATGGAAAGGGATTCCTTTATTTAATTAAAGAGATTACTCAAAGATTTTTTTTTCCTTACCGTTGTAGCTTTATATGGAAAGGGATTATTTTATTTCTGTAACATAGTAGGATTACCAGACTTAAACTAATTAAGGTAACCAGATTAATTTTAAAAATAATATCAGGATAAATAAATTTACAAAAT
Organism: Rhynchospora pubera; assembly: GCA_028095005.1. Classification (NCBI taxonomy): domain Eukaryota; kingdom Viridiplantae; phylum Streptophyta; class Magnoliopsida; order Poales; family Cyperaceae; genus Rhynchospora; species Rhynchospora pubera. The sequence continues at coordinate 119,279,106 of CM051461.1, forward strand.
TATTAATCTCTAAACGATTAATTAAATAGTAATATTAAAACTTACTCAACATCGAAATTTTCCAACTTGTGTAGTATTTGTAATTAATTTACATGATTCTAGCAAAAACAAAGCTCAAGTTATATTAAAATTCATGATATAAAAAATTAAAATTCTAATAGAAATAATTATAAATATTAAACTATATGAGTTGCATCTTCCTTAATAAAAACATGCAAAATCACTTATGAACTTGATTTAGACATATAAAAGTTGTTCAACAAGAGATAAGCTGACTAACAAAAATATCAAGATAAATGAGAATTATAATTTTTGGACTCCGATCAAATAAAGAAATAAATATTATGTTGCCTCGAGTTTATTAAAAACAATTTTTGGTTAATCTGAACTCTTCAATTATGAAATAAATTTCTTGATTTTTTAGAACCATTGGATTAAAAGAATCGGACTCCAAATAAATATCCAAATCACTTCTCTCTAAATTCGGATCCGAAACCCATCTTTTCCCTCCCGTTCTTATCTTCTTCCCCATTCTTATCTTCTCTTCTTCGCTGGCCCAATCACCTTCGTTCTTGCTTGAGCTTATCGGCATTGATGGATGGCTACCGTGGGATTAACATCGGGTGTACCTCAAGCAAACTCTTGAAACCCTTCTCTCAGTCTCAACCGACCTGACAAGTGGGACCCATTAGCTCGATCCTTATCCATAGACGAGGTGGTGTGCTCCTATCGGTTGTTCTCTAGTGGTTCGGCCTATTAATAGCCCTTCTTTCCTTACTCTTCTCTCTTTAGCATACCCACTGATTTCCTCATGTTCCTCTTCTATCTTCGGTAATTGACTAATTGGGTTTGATGTTAGTAAAAAGGAAGGAGAAAGATATGGAAGAAGAAGAAAAAAATGGCCAAGTCTGGCCTTGATTTCGTCGTTCTTACCATTAAGGTATATCCTCAAATTATCCATCAATTTGTTAGTTACTCTTTGATCCATTACCATAGGAGATGGATATAAATATTGGTCTATACCTACGGCGCATACAGTGAAGTGTTAAGCCTTCTTGGGACCTCGTTACGGGCATGGTACCGATCTGGTATTGGTTTGGTAGTTATTGGAGGAGAAGACTTAAGTTTCAGGGGTACCATTGCAACATCCTAGGGGCCAATGAAAGATACCAGTAAAAGTTGAGGGGCTACTATGCAAAACTATTACGTTTGTTAGATTCTGAACCTTCTCGGACCTTGAACTCGTACGGTCGTACCCAATTGCGTCAATGGTCTAGTCCTAACCCTTCTTTAATTGAGACTAATATCTGTTAACTTTTTGAACCGAGTAAAATCCTGATCGGACTCAGGTTAAATGATTCTATTGGATTAGAACTTATAACCCTCTTCCTTATATAATAGAATACGAGAATTATCAAATGCGACCTAATTATGTGATAGGTCAAATGACGATAATTAAGTAATAAAAGTATGATAATAGGATGGCCAAATTAACAAACCAAAGTTGATATAAAGATTAGACATAGATTTTGATATCTATGACGTTGGAAATAATAATTTTGATGGCAAGACCTTAAAAGTTAGAACTAAAATTATTTGTGGTTACATAGAATTACTGAGTGATGTAACCAAATTGAAATCTTGAGAATGTATATAATAACTTGAAATCTAAGTTAAAACTAATCTTTAGGTGACAGGAGGTCTTTATAAAGTATGTGATGATTCTGGCACGACTAAATAAACAATATTATAAATATTAAGTAAATCAAATTAGTTAATCAAGTGTTAAAGACATATTATATAATAAATAAATGAATACTGCAATTCTAAAAACATAACAAATGATATGAATAATAGAAATAAATATAAACTTTTAATAACTGGAAAGTCAAAGCCAAGTATTAAATAACAAAATAAAATACTTAATAATATATTTTAAAACAAAATTCCCTAACAATGAATCTGAACTTGATCATCCAAATCTCAATCGGTCTGGTTAACCCAGACCATCAGTATGGTAATCCAAAAACCGTCTTGTTGACCCTTAAAAATGTGCGGTCAAGATAAGCATGAAATGCTCAGGACATATTTTTTAAGATTATAGGAACTTGAGATGGCCTCAGAAAATCTCAAGAATTATTTTAAAGGCGTAGGCATGAAAAATACCAAGGTGCCCATAGTATTAGCCGAAGTATGCCTAACAAATTTTGGAGGCCCAGAAATTCATGAGAAATTGCCTTGAATTATGAGAAACATCTCAAATGCTCATGAAATATCTGATGAATATTTTACGGCAAGCTAAATGTGTCATTCTGCGAAACTGAAATCAATAATTTCGGCCTCCTGCTTCCAGCCTAAGCGTTGCATATATTCAAACAAGTGACCAACATTTGAGTTCTTGTAATCCAAACAAGGTCATGGAGGTAAAGGAAATAATAAACAAAAGGGAAATAAAAAAATGACGATATAAAACGTTTCTGATAGCCAATAAATGGAAAGTATCATATGAGTGTGTTCCCCATGATACCCTCAGCATGCCCGCAAAACTTCAAAATGAATTTGGGAAGAATATACAACAATTCTCTCAAACAATAGCAGCAGCGAAATTAAAAAAAAAAAAAGAAGAGAGAGAGAAAACCTACGGTCCACAAACATGCTCGGCCCAGTAAAATCCGTAATAGAAGAAAGGAGACCTGAATCCGAAACAAAAATGGGAGGCCCCGCTGTCAGAGCCTCCTCTTTCATTCGTTGCCGCTCCGATTGGCCGATCTCACTCGAGTCCACCTGTCAGTGAGAGAGTCAACACACAAATGGCAGCGCGCGATAGGCTCCACCTCTGGGCCCCGTACCTAGCCTAATTAACAAAACAAGAGGAAAATTGATGAAATAAGAAAAAAAGCAGGGGGGGGGAGAGAGAATAACTGAAGGAAACGGAGCTCACCTCTGACATATGCCGTTCCGGCGAACCACAACATCGCAACCTGAGTTCTTGGCACCGCTGGAAAGAGGATGGAGAGGAGAACACAATCACATCGACCTCATCCTCTGTCACGACCATAGAAGTTGAATCGTAAAATGTATCGTGTATCGTAGCATTAAGTATCGTATCGTGTATCGTGTATCGTATCGATTCGTTTAAGATACGCTAAGCTATCCTTAAAATTATGTTAAATAAGTAATTAGAATTTATATTGAACTATTTTCATTAAAAGAAAGTTCTAATATCACATTATATCCTAATAATCATTCGATAATTCAGCCTTCTTTAAATATAGTGTATAAATATTGGATTTTACTTAAATTTTATAATATATAATATGCATAAATCATTTACAATTTTAATCTATGATATTACACTATAAAATCTGTATAAATTATACTCATTATTAATTATTTTTGTATGTATAAATTATTAATCATTATATTATTTACAATAGTGTAATGTATTTTATAACAACATATTGTATAATATTAATATATTTTTTATTCGTATAAATTATAAATATTATATTGTATAAAACTATAATCTATATAAATTATATTACAAAATATATATAGAAACTATTAAGCTATTAGTCATTATAGTATAGTATTATGCTATATAATTTGCATAAATGATGATGATTATTATTATTGTTGTTCTTATTATTCTACTAATATTCTATTATAATCTTTATTAATTATAGTTGAAAATGATTATTATTGTTATTATTATTCTACTAAAACAAATTGTTTCACTATTGAGTATTACCGAATCGTTTGTATCTTAAGATACACCCTAGTATCGTAAGTTACATATCGTGTATCTTAAGATACATTAAGATACACTGCAATTGAGATACAATGGTCAAGATACGTATCGATCGGGCTATGAATCGTATCGTATCGTGAGTTACGTATCGTGTATCTTAAGATACTAAATTCTATGGTCACGACTTAATTGAAACTCAATTTTGAAGAAATATGGTTGAGCTGGTGCAACAAAGGGAATACGAATTAACACAATTTAAGCCACGAACATCAAATTGATTGCCCCCACAGTTTCTTGAAGATATAATTAGTGATCTAAAATTATCAATTGGGTCTACAAGGAAGCAGGTGCATGAAAGCACCAATGGAAGCTCCACACTGAGCTGGTTAAACGTTAACAGTGACTTGTATGATTCAGTGATAATTGAAGACTATTAAACATAACACTTAGAGGCTCTAATCCCAACCCATCACTGTGCTCGTGAAACAACAGTGAATTGAGAATGAAATATCAAAGAAATCTCCATTAATTGCACAATGCACACTGAAGGGAAAATTTAGTGTCCAAACAGTATCATCTCTCTCTCAACAGGGTTGTATCATGCTTGTGTACAAAAGTGTGGGTACCTGAGTCAAAGCTCCATTTGAAAGAGAGAGAGACGGCAGAGTTGTACATGCCTCACATCTTATCGGGTTCAAAACCACACCCAAAGTAGAAAATGTAGATACTGTAAGGAGATAGTAGAGTCAACTGAGAGAAAAGAATACCAAACTGTTCAAGCACAGAAAAGAAGAGTAGAGGGAATCATACCTGGAGCAACATTAAATGTTGAGTTAACATCACCTGCAGCATGTATCATACCCCAAAATACTGCAAAAAAAAAGGGAAAATGAACCTTATACAAGCAGAATTAAGGGCCAAGTCACAAAAAAAAAAAAAGAGGATGGAATAGATGGAGTGTGAGATGACCAAAAGGCCCTTGACTCCCTCTATAAATAGAGAGGCAGTTGCACCATGTAAAAGGGGGGAGAGAGAGAACTTTGAGTCACAACCTCTGAAGAAACACTAGAAATCACACACACACTTTAAAATATAAAAATCTGCAAAACAAAAAAAAGAAGAAGAGAGTTAGTTTAGGATAGCTACAATAAAAAGCAAAAAAGAGACTCTGTAGTTCAAGCAATAACAAAGTGGTAAATTATCCATCTGTCATTTTGAGAGAAGTTTCGTGCTTGACCCAGCCACCAATTCATGGTGTGCATGGGTGTAATTAGTTTACTAAAGCTCATGGGCTGTGAAGTCCAGAGAACTCTTATTTTCTTTTTCTTTCTTTGCATATTTTATATCTTTTCCTCTAAATCATGTTCATCACCTCATCCAAAGAGGCTTCATGGCATATTTTGGCTATTTTAGCACTCTTCTTACAATTGTTATTTTATCCCTACTTCCCTACTTTCTTCTTTCGTATAAAAAGGGACTGCATAGGCATACACATTATCATGACTTGACGAATACTAAAGAAAAGATGTGCATATTTCTGTATCATATTTCCATGAAGCTTTTTCTTTATCAAGCCGTCAACGTGCTCGCACAACAAGACACAACCAGCAACTCAAATTAAAGTGTGAGAGTAAAAAAAAAAAGAGAAGAGGAAATATACATGAATATCAGGAGGTGTCTCACCATCGCCTTCTCAGATCACACCAAGGCCAACAAGCATCTCGAATGACAACCTAACTCAGGCACAGAAGCCATGTCGTATGGCTTAGCACTGCTTGATGCAAGTCGGCGTTGTAGAGGAGGGCACAGGTCAAATCAAGGCTGTATGTCATGCCTCCACCGTTGGTGTGACGGTATGCACACCATTTGTGGTCACAATGATCCATTCCCTCTTTCAGCTTCTCTCAGGCATTCCATCAAATACCTGACAAGCATACAAGAAAACAAACAATTAACCAAGGAAAATCGCCCAGAAACCTCCATCATCAAAAGAGCAGAGAGAAGGAACAAACACATTTACCTAACGATGCTTTACAAGGCCTCCAGACGCTGCCTTCCAACTCTCGACACTGCAGCAACTTCTCTCACCATGGTCAAGTGTAGTGGAGGATAAGCCGCACCCTGAGGCCGTGAGACACCTCACTTGGCGTCTCTCCCCACGAAGGTCACGAAACCCTTCTTCCCTCTTTCTGTTTGGAGCCGACTCGATGGATCCTTGGCATTTTGAAATCCCTCGTCGGAGCAGACGAGGTGAAGGAGAAAGAAGGGACCCCCAAATAGACTCAGCGCTTATTTCATGAGACACTGATCATTGGCCCCCACAATACCCCTCTCTGTGTCGATGGAGAACACCCTGCCCACAGAAGAAAATCTGAGCAGGTGCCCCAAATCGCAGGATCCTCTGTGACCCTTGGTGTGTGGCGAGTTTCTGACGACATCATGTATATCCATCCGTGTGTATGAGCAGCAGTGCTGACGTGGCTCGATCAGAATCCGTCAAAACTTCACCAAAAATCATGGAAAGCACAGAAAAATCCAAACCAAATTTCTATAAATCCAGAAAAATATGAAGAACCTATTTTTACTAAATACCATGGCCAAAAAACCCTTCCAAATCCAATCAAATCATCTAAAACACCAAATTTATATTTGATCAATATATCACCATCTTAAAAGTATCATCAAGAATCACCGAAAACTCAGATAAATAAGAGAAAGAATCCTCTGAACTCAAGGCCATGAAAAGAATACATGCTCAATGAGTAATTTTATCATGCCCTAACAAAAATGGATTCGTTACGGGTGTCTGAAACCCCGATGATGCAAAATGTATGATGCAAAATATTTAAGAGATGGTCTAGTCCCAGGAATTCAGCGGAATTGAGATTCACTAATGACAAAACTGATGGACCCTTTAGGAGGCCCTCCCTCAACATCGATAATTAAAGGAAATACGGATTGTGTGCCTTTAATGAGTCAAGAAAATAGACCATCATCAAAACCAAAGTTCCTTTAGGGCCCAGCTGATAAACATCAGATGAGGAGTCCCTTATTCTCAAAACCAAATAAACAAAAAAAATATACTCTCTTCAGGACCCAGCCACAAAGCCTCCGATACGGAGTCCTAACCCCAAAACCAAAATCAAACAGAAAATATAACCCCTCAAGGACCAAGCCGTTAAGCCTCAGATACGGGGTCTTAATCCCAAAATCAAAATAAATGATAGCAATGAAACCTCTTCAGGAGCCAGCTGTCAAATCCAGATATGGTGCCCCAATCTCAAAACCAGAATCAAAACCAAAAGAAAAGAAAAGATAACTTTCCAAATCAAACCAAAATTGAATCAAACCCAATTCATGACTGAAACTAAAAAAAAAATGCAAATCCAAATCCGAATCAAAAACCAAAACCAAAACTAATGTCAAGAATATCTTTCCGCGCCAGAGGAGGTCACATGATCCTACCTTAGGTATGCATCTTGAGTGAATATCTCTAGCCACAATCGTGCGTCAACAAGTCAGCTGAATGTTCTCGAGGCTACGTATCACTCAACTCCTTGCCCCCGAGAAGGTCACAAGATCTATCTTGGGTATGCAAACCTTGTCTTGTCGGAATTAGTGCCGGTATCACAAGGCCCTCGATCCTGAGGAGGACATCAGATCCTGCCTTGGGTATGCATCAAAATCGAAAACCAAAACCAAATCAAAAATAAAAAACCCAAATTCATATTCAAAAACAAAACCAAATTCAAAACAATCTTTCTACCCCTGAGGGGGTCACATGATCCTGTCTTGGGTATGCAAACCTTGTCTTGTCGGAGTTAGTGCCGGTATGACAAGTCCCTCGATCCTGAGCAGGACATCAGATCCTACCTTAGGTATGCGCCCAAATCGAAACCAAAACCAAATAAAACTTACAAAACCTAAATCCATATTCAAAACAAACCAAACTCAAAACACTACCTGTTGCCCCTGAGGAGGTCACATGATCCTACCTTAGGTATGCATCTTGAGTGAATGTCTCTAGCCACAATCGTGCATCAACAAGTCAGCTGAATGTTCTCGAGGCTACGTGTCACTCAACTCTTTGCCCCCGAGAAGGTCACAAGATCCTGTCTTGGGTATGCAAACCTTGTCTTGTCGGAATTAGCGCCGGTATCACAAGGCCCTCGATCCTGAGGAGGACATCAGATCCTACCTTGGGTATGCGTTCAAATCGAAAACCAAAAACATACAGAAATCCAAAAATATAACAATATTATAAAGTATGTGATAATTCTGGCACGACTAAAATAAAGTATGTGATAATCTTTAGGTGACAGGAGATCTTTATAAAGTATGTGATAATTCTGGCACGACTAAAATAAACAATATTATAAATATTAAGTAAATCAAATTAGTTAATCAAGTGTTAAAGACATATTATATAATAAATAAATGAATACTGCAATTCTAAAAATATAACAAATGATATGAATAATAGAAATAAATAAAAACTTTTACTAAATTGGAAAGTCAAAACCAAGTATTAAATAACAAAATAAAATACTTAATAATATATTTTAAAATAAAATCCCCTAACAATGAATCTGAACTTGATCATCCAAATCTCAATCGGTCTGGTTAACCCAGACCATTAGTATGGTAATCCAAAAACCGTCTAGAATTAGGTTGTTTAAATTTTAACTTAAGTACTCTACGCAATCATCAAACAGTCGACCCTTCTTATCAGGAAACTTATCTAGGATTACTTAAAATACAAGACTATTGAGCCTAAGGACTGTCAAGCTTAAGAACCTCAGATAAGATGGCCGTTAAGCACTCGAGTCAGCATAGGATCTCGAGGAACTACGCTTAAGCTGACGATTCAAGTGCGGAATTACGTTGGATTTTTGTTAAAGTTTAAGTATTTAATAAAATATGTTTTTATTCATATACATATTGAAAATATGTTTTCCTGCATAATCGTATTCAAGCATTTTTAAGGATAGCGCCCAAATATTGATAAAACTGTATTTTGAGATGCATGTTCTCCGTTTTGAGGAATTTGAAAAAAATACAGTCAGATGTTTGGATATGCCATTATTATTGATGAATCCGACTCATGAACTATCTAACTCGAATGATTACTGGGATATGCTATGACATGCCTGAAATGATATGATATGTATGTCCCTGGTCAAGAGTTACATCTCTCGTGTCGGCCAGGTAAGGGAAAGATCCCTCATGCCACCTGGTCAAGAGATGTAATCTCTCATGCCGGCCAAGTAAATGAAAGATCCTGTATGATTTTGTATCACTCTCCGGAGTCGGCCGGCCCTCGGCTTCGGCCAGTTCGATAGCGCTATGCGGATATGGAATTCCCTCAT